>JAOTRS010119883.1:0-15893 GCA_028565755.1 Dinotopterus cunningtoni
AAGAAGGACACATCACACACACACACACACACACACACACACACACACACACACTTATTGTGTATTATTTTCTAATATATTACATAATCAGATGATGCACAATAAAAAACAAAAAATATTTGGAAATTAGTGCAGTAGTGTTTTAATGCTGATTCTGTTGTCTTTGGAGTTAGACTTAAAAATAGCCAAAAAGTTTTGTGTGGACTACAACAATGACTCCACTTTCTATAATTATCCCAAGAGACATTTACAGAAGAAGAAACAGAGTCAGCAGCACCTGTGTCTGCAGAGGACAACAACAACAATAGAATTTTGCTCTTGCATGTGTCTTCACTGCCTTTTATTGCAACATTTGAAATGTGCTTGTGGGGAGCTTAAAACAACTTGCAAGAGCATCTTTGTTTCAGTGCACAGTATAAAACTTTTACTACACAATAATTGTCAAAAACTGTTTAACAGCCACCATACACATTTAAAAACATACACATTTAGAAAAATTCTTATGATCTTGCATGCAAACATAAATACATAAATAAATAAATAAAACAATCAAAAAAAGTAATTGATCCTAAAAAAAAAGGTTCCTGGGACAATTTAAATCAGCCATCCCTAAATGAAGAAAGACAAGGTATGTGAGTGTGTTAGGTAAGTACAGGAGCCATCGAGTGCTCGATGTGAATTATTTGAATTGGAATTTGGCAACTTGTAAATTTAAACAGTGAAAGATTTAGCTTGTTTTTGTTTTGCATTATAACAAGGTACTGGTTGTCAAACTAACAAGTAAGGGCTTTTGAATGGTATAATAAAAAAGTGTTCATCTGCCCATTTAGAGATCAGAGGTCGAATCCTATCCAAGCTGGCTGGCTGTGCTCTCAGTGAAAGGGCTATGTTATGATGCCTCCTCACGATGTGTGAGCAGAAGTTCATAAAATAAATCTTGGAAGAAGCATTTGTATATGTTAGATTTAAAACTTAAAATTTTATGTTTGAATTAAAATTTCAATTAAAAAATATTTGATTAGGGCCTCCGAGTGGCGCAGTGGTAAAGTGCTCGCCCTATCATCCGGAGATCGCGAGTTCGATCCCCAGGTGATGCTGTAACCTCTCGCAGCCGGAGGCCTAGAGAGAGCTAATTGGCCAAGCTCTCTCAGAGGGGAGGGATGAGAGGTACTCCCACATTAATGACTGCTCTACAGCCAATCAAGGGCGTCTGTGAGCTCACGCAAGCAGAAGGAGCAGATAACGCTATCCTCCGAGTGTGTTACGCCGCCCCTACCAATGTGTGAGCAAACAGTTCGAAAAGATGCGGTGGGTGACGTCATGTGGAGGAAAACACGTGATAGTCTGTGGCCCTCCCGACTGAGTGGTAGTAGAAGCTTAATGTGGGAGCCCCCTAGTGACTGGGAGGAATTGGACATGACTAAAAATTGGGGAGAAAATCGGGGGGAAAAAAAGTATATGATTAATTAAATTTTTAATAAAAAAATATTTGAAAAATAAATTATTTCAATAATTTTTTAGAATTATTTAGCCTTAAAATTTTATGTTTTCTCAAAACTATGAATAAAAATATAAAACCAATTTCATCTACATGTACCCTTCTTTCATCTAGTCATAAAAGCTTAAAAAGTATTTACTGGCTCTAAAATAATCCCTTAAAATAATTACAGAAACACTCCAAAATCTCCAATAATGGAATGTGTTATTACTGCAAAAGGAGGACTAACTCCATATTGAAGTGTATGTATTTGGATACAATGTCATAGCAAGTTTGGCCAAATACTTATGTTTATATAGTGTATTTTTCTATTTTGTTCCTCGTCAAAGCTTTGATTTATGTAATTTTTTTGTTTTTTATATTTATTTATTTGTTTGTTTTTTATGTAGTTTGGGTTTGGGGAAAATTAAACCAGTTCATCAGTTATTAGAGCACAAAGGGCCATTATAATGTTACTGTTTTGAGTACTCGTTTTGAATATTTCTTTCCAACTTTAGCACATACTAGAAGGACTATTTGAATTCTCACAATTCTATGATAAGATGTAGCTGTGTAACAAGGCCATTTCACACACAAACTTAAAAGTTATAAAATCCACCTTGCTGTTCAGCAGTTTCATAGTGAGCATGCTGTGTCACAGCAGTTCTGTGCTTTGCTGGTAAAAAGAGACAAACACTTAGCACCAGCATGTGCTTGTACACAACTGGTCAAAGCTTCAGCACATTTTATATACAGACATTAGTGAAAACACTAGTTAAATCCAATTACCTGTACATACCAAATGTTGCAGATTGTGACTGCCAGTTGGTAGTCTTGTTAAAATAGCTGTTTGTTTGTCTTGTGGAGCATAAAGCAGGGCTTTGCTATATACAGACAAATGATTTGTATAAAAATACTTAAAGGTTAAGTACTGAGATTAAGTGGCTAGTTTCATTAACACGTTTGTTTTGACATGGAGCTCCTGAATGTATTTATATCATGATTCTCACCCCCTGTGAAGTATAGTATTAGAATGTTAAAAATTATTCTCATCCTTAATAGAGAACAGCATGTTATTCACAATGACATGTCTAATAATTGTCAATGCTATTTATGAGTGTTGTGTATTACTGTTTGGGAAGGTTTATTTGTATGCTCAGTCCTAGAACCATGGTTACATATGTAACATTCATTTTTCACATTCAAGTTTATCTGTGGCTGCATTTGTTAGACACTTTTATTGACAACAGAAGAATGATGTAGCCTATTACAATACTCTTCTCCTTAATTTCAGTGCATTTTATTAAAACAAATAAAATATTACTAATTAATAAACATATTACAAATAAAAGACAAAAGTATCCATATGTTTGCATAGATTTGATTGTAATCCAAATATAGCAGACAAAAGAACCAGCTCTAGTGTTTGGAAAATAGACTGCATGTAAAATGATGAAGGAGGGGATAAGAGAAAGTTCCTCAGTTGGTTTATCAATGACAGACAGGGTACCCTCATTTTCATTATGACTCTCTTAATCCCTTTGCTTCTTTGAAATGAAACAACTCCGCCTCTCCCAGAGTATTTTTTTCAGCAATCCATAATTAGCATAACAAAACATTGGAAAGGAAAAGGAGAACAGTTACAAAGAGCCAAATGTGCAGACTTTCTTACCCTATTTTCATGTTTGTTTTTTTTTACTTAGGAGAGGCCAGCCTACAAAAAATGTAAGAGTAGTACATCAAAATAATATTACTCAAGTAGAAGTAAAAAGTAGTCATCCAAAATATTACTCAAGTAAGGGTAAAAAAGTAGTTGGCGAAAAGACTACTCAATGTCCGATTTATGTTTTTAGAAATTATAATAATTATATTGCAACATTCAATGAAACAGCCACAAACGTACCACTAATAAAGTTACCTCAGCATGTTACCTCAGGTTAGAAGTCGTTTTTTTATATGCTGAAATGTCTGTCTGTTTTGGCAGACAGAGAAGACACACAGTATGAAGCTGTTCTTTTTTTTTTTTTTTTTTACAGTATGATGCTTTGTATATGAGGCCAGGGGCGTTCTTCTCTTCTGTTGTAGCACTGGAGACAGACGCCTCTGCTAATTTTGTTTTGATTTGCTGTCCACCACGGCTGAAGATTTTTTCCTGCTATGCCATCAGTTTGTATGTGGTCATGTGACTACATGTGGTTATTATTACTGCGGCTGACTGGTCAAACGGGGTCATATAATTATTGTTGCCAAGTCTGATTGGTGAAACACAGTCATGTGGTACCACTGGCATTCACCGGCTGCATGTTTAGAATAAATGGTTAGAAAAGTAACAAGTCGAGTGTAGCCGAATGTAGCAGAGTAAGAGTAGTGTTTCTTCTTCACAAATCTACTCAAGTAAAAGTAAAAAGTAAATGTAGCAGTGTAAATATAACTCGTTACTACCCACCTCTACCAACCTATCATTCAGAATTTCCTTTGAAATCTGTTCTTGTGTGTGCTTTAGAAACTTGACAGTTCCTGGGACACATACAGTACACACAATTGCTAGACAGTTTGTGCTATTTTATGCAGTGAGCGCAGACATCAAGGATGTGTGCATACTATATGTGTTCTCATATAGTACTGGGGATTTCTTATCTAAACACAAACTTATAGAAGCACTATCAGGATGTTATCAGTGCAGTGACACACATTATCACAAACACACCAGAATGTAAAAGTCAGTGTCATGAAATCAATAACCTGATTTTATGTTGGTGCTCAGTCAATGGTATCCAGTGTTGGGTGTAACGTGTTACAAAGGGTTAGAGTACTTGGATTACTTTTTGATGTAACGAGTAATCGTGTTAGGTCTGTCAAGTACTCGGTTATTTAGTTATTTTTTCAAAAATGTAATACAGTATTCAGACAATTTATGTAATCCATGAGCCAGACAGCAGTAATTCCCAATCTGTAAGTGGGTGTCTGTGTGTGTGTGTGTTTGAAAGTCGTCCTACAAGCCCCGCCCCCGATAACCCGCCTCCTTCTGTTATTCCTGCTGTTATACCCCTATCTCACCCATGCGTTTTGACTATGCGAGAACCAACGCAAAAAGATGGAGACCTAATCACAGCGCCAAAACTCGCATTGAATCATGATGAACCGTACTTACGGCAACTGCGCGAAACCTTGTAGGTACGATAGGGATATTAGTAGTTAACAGATTATGGGCCAAACTTCGCTGAGTGATGGTAGAATAATTAAACAGGTCTTGACTAAAACAACATGCATGAGGAATCACAAAGGAGTTTTCATTTTCTGCAATAGAAAAGTACTCTAACTAGTTACTTTTACCAGAAAGTAACGCTGTAATGTAAGTGATTACTTTTTAAAGACAAGTAATTTTGTAATGTAGTTACTTTAAAAAGTAATGTCCCCCAACCCTGATGGTATCAATTCTCTCAAATCCATGCATATACACACATGTTGATTTAACGGATAATGTTGCCAATTTTTTAACTCCTAGCATATTTCTAATGTTCAGCTGTTTATAAGACAGGTTTTGACAGACCAATTTTCTCTGGATGTGTAATTTACTGCATACATACGATAACTCTGTATTTTCCATTTAAAAGAATTATCTATATCACAAATATTACCCACTACCACACAGTAACCATACAGCTTAATTTAACTAGAGTGTAGCAACATTTTCCATTTATTTATTCTATAGTGAATTTCCAAGCATTCCAATTACCTAATAAATTTAATTAGGCTAATTGGCATTTCCAGATTAGCTGCAGCTAAGGTTCTTGAGCACAAACACTGCAGCTCTACCATGCATCAGCCATCAGCCAAAATGAAACATGTTGGCTTAATGGATAAGGCTTTAAGTTGACAAACTACAACTGTTGGTCTTTGAACAAGCTCCTTAAACGTCATTTGCCCATGCTGAAAATAAAACATCCTAATGTAAATATTTTGAATATATCTAGACAATTAATCTAATATAAAACCTTCCTTGACTGCTAAGAGAGCGGGCTACTGCATTTTTTCTTCCTAGCCAATGCCCCAAACCCAGCCACTGGGGTTTCACAAATCAGTGCACAGTTTGTGCCAGTCCCAAGCCTGGATCAAGGGAAGGTTGTGTTAGCAAGGGCATCCAGAAAAAACCCATGCCATATCAAATATGTAGATCATAAATTAACTTCTGTGCAGTTGTTCAACACAGAGCAACTTATAATTTCTTGTTTTTAATTATTACAAATTTGACTTTTTCTTATTCTATTCTTAGAAAATTATCTTATAAAAATCTTCAAACTTTAAAATTGTGTATTGTTAGTTCTTTTTAAAAAATTTTTGTGTTGGATTAGGAGAAGGTTGTAAAAGAAAGGGCATCAGTTAATCTAACAACAAGGTCATGAGCCACCAAAAGATGCATGTGGGGAGTGGAGGCTAGCCTGTATGGTCCAATTGTAGAGAAGAGATATACTGTAGCTGAAGAAGTTTATGATGGTTAAAATAGAATGTTGTCAGAACACACAGTGCAGAGCTTACCCTGTGAAGAGACAGCACCAGGATTCACTATAGGAAGAAGGCATGGCAACAGAGACAGTGTGAAGCTCTAGGCAAATATAATACTAGGAAAACTTGTGACCAGACATTTATGTGGATGTTACTTTGACAAGTACCACCTACGTAAACAGGTAGGTACTATAACTGTTACAGTTATAGTAAAACCCATCCAAGCAACATTATTCCATAATGGCCTCTTTCAGAAGGACAATGTGCCCTGTCACACTAAAAATATTGTTCAGGAAAGGTTTGAGGAACATCATGAAGCGTTGAAAGTTTTGACTTGGTCTGCAAATTATCCAGATCTCAAACTGATCAAACATCTGCATGTATTTGACTAACAATTAGATTCATGGAGGCCCGACCTCACAACTTACGTCACTTAAAGGATTTGCTGCTAATGCCTTGGTGCACAGCAGACTGTCCATACCGTGATTATCCAAAGTTGTTTTGGCAGAAAAAGGGCTACACAATATTAGGCAGGTGATTTTAATGGCTGATCAATGTACACTGACAGTGTACAGAGTATACATGCCTACATCAAAGTAGACATATGTTGAAACTAATTATGGTTATTTATAGCAAAAATTGTTTCTGGAGGTTAATTAAAAATGTTTGACACATCAGTTTCACTTTGTGTCAAGATAAATGGAGGGCTAAGCTAAAATTACACAAATACGTTGTTCACCCCATGTTCTTTCCGAGTTGTCTACTTTTATCCTACCTCCCAAAAATATGCTGGAAGTCGACCGACTATCCTAAAAATCTCCCCTGCTTGTGAGTGTGTGAATGTGTGCATGCAGGGTGCCCTATATGGTACTGGAATCACATCCAGGGTACATTCTCACCTTACATTTAATGTGACCTCTGCAACCCAGACCAAACAGTTGAAGATGAATGAATAAATGATAGAATTAATGAGAACAAAGCTTCAGGGTTAACACATAAGACTGCAACATTTTGACAAATTACAAGGTCATTAACTGAAAAAGCACAGTAAAATGTGATGAATCTCATCCATAAACATTGTAACCACATATGAAAGGCTAAACATACTGTAGTCAGATAAATAAACAGCTAACAGGCAAATAAGAGATTAAATAGATAAGGAACAAAAATAGCTACAATGCACTAAAGAACACAAATGTAGCATAACAAACAAACAGTAAGCTCTCAGTAATTGGCTATATATGTCTCGAGCCTAAATGGTTCCGGTGATGTAGACTCTTTTTAGTTGGAGAGACTTGTTTGTAATGAGTTAACAGCACAAACTCTAAAGTACTATTTCTAGCTTTGCTAATTTAGAATCAGCATACCATACTCACTTTACAAATATAAACAAGCAATAAAACGATCCAGTCATGAACTAAAAGCAAAAGATCCAAGACATATCTACAGTACAAGTTCATTCATTCATCTTCTATACTACAGTACTTATCTTGTGTACAATGTCGCTGGGACCCTGGAGCCTATCCTAGGAGATCTAGGGCACGTGGGTCCTAATCTATTGCATCTACACACAAACAATGGGCAATTTGGGGATACCAATTAATCTAATCTGCATGTCTTTGGACTGGGGGACAAAACCAGAGCACCCAGAGGAAACACACCAAGCATGGGGAGAACATGCAAACTCCACACAAACAGACCCCTGGCCGGAATCAAACCCTCAACCCTGGAAGTGCAAGGTACAGTAACAGTGCTAATCACTATGCTACCATGCCACCTACTGTATGACCCACAAGTTAGAAGTGCTTAAAAAGTAGGATGATTCATGTGTCTGTTAAAAGGTTTGGTCCATTTTAATGTTTGATACAGATACAAGTACATATGATGATAAATCAAAGTTAGCATTGGCTCAGTATACAGATTTTTGCATTTGAGCATGCACAGGTTTCTTCTTGATATATCTCCTTATGGTGATGTAATGGTGCAAAATCTTCTGCATTGCAGTGCTTAGTGTCAAATGCATGCACACAAACGTGTTTCTAGTCTAACTTCTGTGAGTATAAAAAGATACCCAGCTACAGTTTGCAGTTACAGTCATGTATTTAAATTTCTGTGCACATTTAAGACCAGTAAAATATTCAGTATGATTTCAGTTAAATCCTATGAAAAGCAGTATTCTCTGTAATACCGTCAATTATTAAAAAACCCGCAGTCAGGTACAGACATAAACACCAGCTTCCCAGCAGGCTTTTGTGACAGCTAGTGGAATGGATCCAATCTGGCCATAATATTTGTCGTAAAAATGCTTTAATTAATTATTTCTTTAAATCTCACATAGCTAACTCCAAATCACCTCAGAGTTGAACGTACTGCTTTATCAAATATATTATAATAAAATAATTATTTTGTACTGCTTTACCCTGATACCAGTTTCTTGAACATCTGCGTTTACTACAATGATGACTAAGTAAAAAAATATGTATAATTTTTTTGTGTTTTTATGCTCATCACTCCTCCATGCAAGCCTGTCAAAACGGTTTCTCTCTATTGCTCTCTTGCTCCTTCTCCCCTTTCATTCTGAATGAGTGGAGAAATCCATAACTGCATGCATAATTGATAAAGCTGCACAAGACTCTAGCAGATCACCTTTTGATCACTGATCTAGCTTGGGTTATGTGTGTGTGTGAGCATTTGTTAGTTTATTTATTAATATGCCGGACTTAATTTTACAGTAAAATAAAAATAGAAATGTATCTTTTCATTTAGCACCCAGTCCCAAATCTACAAAACACATACAACACAAAGTATTATTATTTTTTTTCTTCAGTTTTTAGTTCTTGATAATACTTTGCTTATTGAATTTAGCAATTTGTTAGGGGCAGTGTGGGCTCATGCAGTTGAGGCCCTGGTTTGCTGTTAGATAGATCCTGGGTTCGAGCCCTGCCACCTTTCGGTTGCTACTGTAAGGTCCTAAAAATTTTTAGTGGAGGGTAACTTGTTATTTGCTTTGTGATCTATGACTGATGGTATAAAACCAGAATCTACATTCTGCCAGAAAGATACATACAGTAAACAAGCAAATCAATGCATTATTTCACATCCTTGACCAGCGAATAACTTACTTGAAATCATTATATTTATACATATACAGTGAGATACATGAATTTCGGCACAAAAATATATTTTTTTTTTACAGCTTGTTAAACTGATTAATTTTGATATTTTCTTATTCATACACACATATTTTGTGGGAGGTTATAAATAAGGAACAAACATAATTACAAAAATAAGTATTGGCTTTAAAACTTGGATGAAAATCCTTTGCAGTCAAATACTGCCTGAAGACTGAAACCCACAGTTATGAACAAATACCATATTTCCTCCCTGAACTTGCTTTGCCAGGCTTTTACTGCAGCTGCCTTCAACTGTGGGTTGTTTGCAGTGGTGGGTAGAGTATCTAAAAAATTTACTTAAGTAAGAGTAGCTGTACTTCAAAATAATATTACTTAAGTAGAAGTAAAAAGTAGACATCCAAAATATTACTCAAGTAAGAATAAAAAAGTATTCGGTCAAAAGACTACTCAAGTACTGAGTAACTGTTTCAATCGCAATGTAATATACTGTATATATTTATACATGTAGGTGTAGGGCCTTCTTTTGCGGCCAATAAAGTATCAATTCGTCTTGGGAATGACAGATACAAGTCCTGGACAGTGGCCAGAGAGATTTTGAGCAATTTTCTTCCAGAAAAGTGGCCAGGTCCTTCCGTGATCCTCATGAAGGAAAATTTTTCCTGACTCGCTCCTCCAAAACACCCCAAAGTGGCTCAATAATATTTAGATCTGCTGACTGTGCAGGTCATGGGAGATGTTTAACTTCACTTTCATGTTCATTAAACCACTCTGTCACCAGTTTTGCTGTGTGTATTGGTGCATTATCATCCTGATACACGGCAACATTGGGTGAACCATTAGGTGCACATGGTACTCCAGAATGGTTTGGTAGTCCTTGGCAGTGACGCACCCACCTAGTACAAGTATAGGGAATGCCATGATATTGCAGCCTAAACCATCACTGATCCACCCCATGCTGGGCATGCAACAGTCTGGGTGGTACGCTTCTTTGGGGCTTCTCCACACCATAACTCTCCCGGATGTGGGAAAGACAGTGAAGGTGGACTCATCAGAGAACAATACATGTTTCACATTGTCCACAGCAGATTTTTGTTGCTGGCACCATTGAAACCGACGTTTGGAATTGGCATGAGTGATCAAAGTTTTGGCTATAGCAGCACGGCCATGTACATTGACCCTGTGGAGCTCCTGATGAACAGTTTTGGTGGAAACAGGAGAGTTGAGGTGCACATAGACCAATCAAATTCAAATTTAAATTTTATTTGTCACATACACAGTCATACACAGTACGATACACAGCGAAATGCTTATATGACTGTCCGTGACCTTAAAAATAAAAGCTTATTAATAAGAAATAAATATGAATAAAAAATAAATACAATAGAAAATAAATTCAGCTAGGTTATATAATAAAAAATAAAAATATTCTGTACAATATAGAAAAATATAGAAAATATAGAAATTTTAGTGTAAATAAGAAAAATGACTGGGGGGTGTGCATGAATGTGTCCATAAGTGTCCATATGTCCAGTATGAGTGTGAAGAGAATATGTTATAATTGTGGATGTTTAAAAAATGGTATAAGTCCCATAAGGTGTTGTGGTTGAGAGACCTTATTGCCTGTAGGAAGAAGCTCCTCCTCAGTCTCTTAGTGTTGGCCTTCAGGGAGTGGAATCGCTTTCCAGACCGCAATAGAGAGAACAGTCCATTGCTGGGGTGGCTGAGGTCCTTCACGATCTTCCTGGCCTTGGTCCAGCACCGCTTGCTGTACATTGAGTGCAGGTCAGGGAGCTCGGTGCGGATGATGCGCACCACCCTCTGTAGAGCACGTCTGTCCTGCATGGTGCTGTTTCCGGAACAGGTCCTGATGTTTCCCATCAGGATGCTCTCTATGGTGCAGAAGTAAAAATTCCTGAGCACCCTGGAGGGCAGTCTAAAGTCTCTCAAGCATCTAAAGTGGTAGAGATGCTGCTGGGCCTTTTTCACCACGGTTTTGATGCGACAGGACCATGACAGGTTCTGCATGATGTGAACACCAAGGTATCTGAAGCTGTCCACTCTCTCCACTGGGCTGCTGTTGATGACGGGGGTCTGGTAGTTCCTCTCCTGCTTTATATTAAAGTCTCATTTGTCTTGCTGACATTCAGGAGGAGATTGTTCCTCTGGCACCATTTCTCCAGATTTTCAATCTCCTTTAGGTAGGCCCTCTCGTCGTTGTTCGTGATCAGGCCCACCACTACAGTGTCGTCAGAAAACTTGGTGATGGTGGTGGAGATGGTAGTGGCCATGCAGTCGTACGTGTACAGCAGGGTGCTCAGAACACAACCCTGGGGGGGCTCCAGTGCTGAGAGTGAGAGAGGCTGAGACATGTCCGTCCATCCTTGTTGCCTGTGGTCTACCAGTTAGAAAGTTGGAGATCCACTGACACATAGATGAGCTGAGTCCCAGTTGCTCCAGCTTAGTGGTAAGTGTGGAGGGAATTATGGTATTAAATAGTGAGCTGTAGTCGACAAAGAGCATTTTAACATAATTCCCCTTCCAAGTGTCTAGGTGAGTGAGGGATATATGGAGGAGATGAGAGATGGCATCATCTATAGAGCGGTTCAAGCGGTATGCAAACTGTAATGGGTCCAGTGTGTCAGGTAGTGAAGAAATAATGAAGTCTCTGACCAGCCGTTTAAAGCACTTCATCACTACTGAGGTCAGGGCTACAGGGCGATAGTCATTGAGGGAAGATGGGGTTTCTTTGGGACAGGAACAATGATGAACTCCTTAAAGCACGTGGGAATCACTGACTGGGATAAGAAGAGGTTGAATATCTCTGTGAACACAGGTGCTAGCTGGTCTGCGCAGGCTCTAAGGACTCTAACTGAGATGCTGTCTGGTCCTGCTGCTTTCCTGGTGTTCACTCTCCTCAAGGCTCTCCTCACATCATGCTCGGAGATGATGAATGCATTTCCGGTGCTAGCATTATCTTCCTGTCTGCAGCTGTTGACGCCGCTAGCATTAGCATCGCTACTGTCTTTAGCTGCAGTCTCGAAGCGAGCATAGAATGTGTTCAGCTCGTCTGCCAGAGTCACGTCCGCGTTCGTCATACCGGATGTTGGTGCTTTGTAGTCCGTTATTGTTCTTAGTCCCTGCCACAGGCTCCTAGAGTCACTCTGTTGGAGCTGTGACTCTAGTTTCCTCCCGTAGCGTTGCTTCGCCTCTTTCACCACCTTCTGGGCGTTGTATGATGCAGCCTTGTACGGGTCCATATTCCCTGACGCAAGCCCCGTGTTATAGGCAGTGGTGCGAGATCTCAGAGCGTCGCCGATGGTTTTATCCACCCATGGCTTCTGATTGGGAAACCGCTTCCGTAAACATGTTGATGTCATCGGAGCTGTTTCGGAAGATGTCCCAGTCTGCGTCATTGAGTGCGTCCTGTAACGCGGCCACCGATTGGTCCATCCAGCACACGACCTCCCTCTGAACCGGAACTTCCTGCTTGAGCCTTTGTTTGTATTTTGGCATGAGGAAGATGGCAGCATGGTCAGATTTCCCAAACGGGGGGCGAGATTGTGCCTTGTAGCCAACCTTGACTGGTGTGTAGCAATGATCCAGTGTCCTTTTGCCCCTGGTGGGGCAGGTGATGTGCTGATGAGTCCCGATGTTGCGTTTGGTGCTGTGTGAGTGTCTCATGCAGCTCACATAAGGCACTGCCGTGTCCGCTTGTGGTGGAATATAAACGGCGCTGATAATAACCGATGTAAATTCCAGAGGAAGGTAAAAAGGACGACATTTGATGGACAGTAGTTCCAGATTGGGTGTGCAGGAGGGTGTGAGAGAACCAATGCTCGCGCTGTTGCACCAGCTGTTGTTCACCATTAAACACACGCTGCCTCCCCTTGACTTCCCCCTGGCTGGATGGCATGGTCCGGCACTGCTGGGTTCAGCGTCGCGTCCTTTGTTCTCCCTCAGGATCTCACTCGGCCAGCTTGGATCCGGAGTTAAAAATGTCGAATTGTAATTACATTGTATACCAATAGAAACAAGAGTGTCTCTATCATACCTAATGTACTAAATAGTGATGAATTTGCCGGTTTTACATCACTGAAAACTAACTTAAAGAACAAAAACAAAGAAAAAGGGGTTGGAGCAGTCGTGATGGCAGCCGACCTCACCGCCGCCATCTTGGGTCTCCCAAGTACAATGTACAATTAAAGTTAACATATAATCACACAAACATGAAAAAGCATTCTATACTCACTGCAAGATTGTACACTAACTGCAAGATCCCACTAGTAGCAGCATGGATTTATGGACGTTCCGCAAAATGAGAGAAAGATGCGAAAAGATCTACCAGCTGCATAATAAATAGTTAGAAAAGTAACGAGTCGAGTGTAGCGGAATGTAGCGGAGTATGAGTAATGTTTCTTTTTAAATAAAAGTAAAAAGTATGGTGCATTAAAACTACTTTTAATGGGTAAACGTAACTTGTTACTACCTATCTCTGGTTGTTAGTGGGTCATTCTTTCTTTAGTCTTGTCTTCAGCAAGTGAAAAGCAATATCTGTTGGGTTGAGGGCAGGCGACTAATTGAAGAATATCTACTTTCTTTGCCATGGGTAGCTTTCACTGTATGTTTTGGGTCATCATCTATCTATAGTATGAAGCGGCATCTTATCTGTTATGAAGGATTTGGCCTAATCTGAGGATAGTATAGCTCTATACAGTTTAGAATTCGTCCTGCTACTTTTATCAGCAGTCAGACCATCAAGACTCACCAGTGACACACTTCCACTGGCATCCATGCACCCATAATACTGCCAAGTTTAACAGATGATATGGTATGCTTTGGACCATGAGTTGTTACTTTATTTCTCTTTGTTTTATCCTCGCATCAACACAAGTTAATTTTGGTTTCATCAATCTAAAGAATCTAGCATGGCTTTTTAGCAAATTCTAATTTGGCCTTTCTGTATTTGAGCATTTCCAGTGGTTTGCATCTTGTTGTGAAGTTTCTGTACTTACTACATAGCTCTCTTGACTGTAGACTTTGACAATTGTGAGCATATCCTAAAAGTGTTCTTGACTTGGGATGTTGTGAAATGATTCTTCTTCACCATGGACAGGATTCTGTGGTCATCCACTTTAGTTGTCTTCTGTGGTCTTCCAGGCCTTTTATTTGCTTGATTAGTCATGGGGTAGCAATGAAACAAGGCATACCTAGCCATGCAACTGCTTATCAGTCAAATATTCCATCATTTATGATCCCCCAAAATGTACGTGTATGAAAATGGCTATAATTGACTGTTGTAAAATTCAGAGGCCAAATGCAAAAATCTTTGTTCCATAAAAATTTCCATAAGTTTTTGGACACTGGAACATTTTTTTGCCTTCATAACAACAGAATTGAAATGAATTAATCAAAAGGTTTTCATTAAATGTTTTAGAATTGCAGCCTTTTTATTTTAATCTTACATTTACAGCATTTGGCAGACACCCTTATCCACAGCGACTTACATTTTTATCTTATTATATATCTGAGCAGTTGAGTGTTAAGGGCCTTGCTTAAGGGCCCAACAGGGTTGTCCAAAGCCTTAACCACTGAGCTACCCTTGACCCCTAACACTGAGCAACCTTAAATGCAAAACATTTGTAGTCATTGACTGTCTGGAACTCATGGACATCACCTAATGCTAAGTTTTCATCCTTAGGATGTTTTGTCAGGCCTTTACTGCAGCTGCTTTCAGTTGTCTTCAGTAAATAAAAAGTAGCTCAGTTGCTTTAAAGTCAGGTGACTTTTCATTCAATTTCTTTGCCTTCTTTTTTTGTACATTTTGATTCGTTATCCATCTGTACTGTGAAGCACTGTCCCAACAAATTAATTAAATTTCAGTGAATTTATACTGAAAGCATAGCACCATAAACTTCATAGTTCATCCTACTACTTCTATGAGAGGTCACATCATTAGTAAATCCCAAAAGACTACAGTAGCTCAAATAATCACTCTTCACAGCTGAGGTGAGCAGGAAACATAAACATACAAGACCAGCTACAGGCAGAAGTCCACATCATCAAGAACAGGAACATGATACTACAGTGGGCACAGACTTACTGAAACAGGACAGTTGAATTTTTTATTTCTTTTTTTCTCACAAAAACCACATAAACCACTCAACTATGGCATTAAGCGTAAAAGTACAATAAAAAAAACGTACAATTAAATTTAACATAAAATCAAAACTTACATTATCTGAACTGATATATATGATCAGTCATGATCAGTGCATCCATGTGACTTCATAACAGTCAAATGTGCAGTAATGTCTACAGGAAGGTGAAATACTGCTGCAGTGCCTCTACTTTCTATGATGCAGCAAGCTAATGTTCTTAGTTAACACATATGCAGACACACACACAATCAGTAACAGTGCTTGTTATAATCTTATAAAATATATTGTTTATACTTTAGACATTGTAAGCAAACGTTAATAATGTATTTAGTGTAGTCTGGGGGCATGCGTGTAAGGATGGGGATAAAAGTGAGCTGTTGCCTCTTGAGTGGGTAGGCTGACAGAGCCTTACTAGTGTGCCAGAAGCATATCATCACTGTAGCTACTAGAGCCTTCAATCCAGCAATAATACAGTGCTATAATGTTCCTCACAAAATGTTGCAATGGATAGGTGATTGTGTGAAATCAAAACAAGGATACAGAAGACTCTCTCTCTCTCTCACACACACACACACACACACACACACACACACACACACACACACACACACACACACACAC
>JAOTRS010119898.1:0-15889 GCA_028565755.1 Dinotopterus cunningtoni
CTCTCCTCTGAACATGTCCAAACAACCTCAATCTGGCCTCTCTGACTTTATCTCCAAAACATCTAACATGGGTTGTCCCTCATGATGATGAACTCATTCTTGATCCTATCCATCCTTGTCACTCCCAAGGAGAACCTCAACATCTTCAGCTCTGCTACCAGCTCTGCTGCTCAGGTCACCGTGTAAACTTGAGATTTAAACTCATGACCTTAGGGTAATCAGAACGCTAATCACAGAAGTAGTTACTCTATAGTCTGCAATGAATCCACCACAATGCCACTCTCGCCTTGTAGTTTTATTGTTTCCTTCCTGGAATTTGTCATTGTTTTAATAATGAAATGCTCATTCTGTCATTCAGACCTGCAAGCCATGTCTGCATCAGATTACAATGGAAAACACACAATCCTTCTATTAGTGTGTGTGTGTTTTGGATTAGATTAGGCTAAACATGCTCGCAAATGCCCTGGATATGATGTCAGAGCACTTCCCTTGACACATTTCCTCTTACTTCATGAGATCGTACTTCTGAAGTGCTTATCAAAAAGTCATCAAGTGCACAGACCAAGTGGTTTTCTCATTGGAGAGCATTCAAGGCAATGTCTCTGTTGTGTTCTCAGATTTAATTTAGAGGAAACTTCCAGCACACATGGGTGTAATTTTTATTTTGTTTTCTCAGGGTCGAGGGACCCAAACTCGACAATTCATTGTGCTTTCTGGATATCCAGCTTTAACATGTCAATGTGTTTGTGTATGTGTGTGCTTTTGGTAGAGGGATCTTCATGAGGAATGCATAAAACAGCTTTAGAATAGACTTTTTCTTTAACCAGGGAACGCCTGGGTTTAATTAGGAGCATGTGTGTTCTGACGTATCGTGTGGAGAAGAATGTAAGGCGAAAAGCTGCTAGAGAGGTAGAGGGGCAGAGATAAAAGTTATGAGCGATCTCAAACTCCTGTCCAGTTGAATGAGATGTAGCTGAGAATCACTTTGCCAGCGGGACATCCAGCAGCGAAGGTTTATAATTTATGGAAATGGTTTGGGGGAAAAAACACAGAAAGCCATTGTTCCTAGCAGAGACATTTCTGCCAACACCCAGGTCATTTGGTAGGATACACAATGGATAGGCAGGAGGAATTACAGGCTGGGTTTAAACACTCACACATGCCACAATGTGACTGTGTGAAGATAAAAAAAATCCAGTTTAACATGAGCCCAAACCACACTGACGCACAAACAGAGCACACAGGCATTTATAATGTGTTTCAGAAGACGCTTGGGGTGAAGGAAATGAGAAACTTTTGCAGTAATCTGTAACAGCCATTCGCTGTTTGTTTTGTTGTTTTCTTGTTACTTGATGTTACAATCACTTAGTAAGAACTATCGTAGTGTGTATACAGTGCTGTGCGCGTGCAAATAACGGCTGTAGAGCAAGGATGTCCTAAAAATGTGTGTTCCACCAGTTCCACCAGTGTGATTCTGAGTTACTCTTTCCAGCCTGCAGTTGGCTAATTTGTCTTAAGCTCATTTCCAGCTTTCATGATTTTTCCTTTCATGATGTTACATACAAATCACTATAAAATCACAAATGACAGATTTCCTGGAATTGGCTATTTTATTAATGTGAAGCTACAGCTTTTTACAAATCATAGCTCTCCTGAAGGTGCACTATATGCGTCTCCATACATACGACTATCCCAGTATGCACTGTATCTGCTCCGTGTCCTATGACAGTGAAGAGTAATCTAACCAGTAACCCTGTGTCAGTTAACACTGCTCTCAAGGGATCAATACATCCTCACAGTGCAATGTAGTCTATTTCTAAATTTCCTTTGACCTTACTAAACCCAATCATCGATATCTCCCTGTCTTTCTTTATGACCTACGTATTTGTCCTTTATAGCTAGAACATAGGTAATGACATGAAAGCATAATGGAAGCCAGGTTTTGTGGAAAATTTACAATAGTGGGAACGAGACTTCAGTGTGTGTGAGGAGAGGAGTGTGGCGCAATCCCGCTCTCCCCCTCACAGTGCTGTCGGGTCTGAGCTAAACACATCCTCCTGACACACTGGAGGAACAACCCAGGGGTTATGCAAGGAGTGTTCTTGAGCCAATCTGGGGTGTTCTGGATGCATGTGTGTGTGTGTGTGTGTTGTGTTGGATCTCAAGCTCCAAAAATTCCTTGTGGGTGCTGAGAGTCAGCTCTTACTGTGTGTGCATTAGTGATATCGCAGGGCTGATTCAAATGGAAAGATTCACCGAAAAGAGTCAGAAATCATAAGAGTAAACTGTTTTGCGCTACCAAATGTGTCACTCCTGACTCAGCCAAGAACTTAACTTGAAGGCCAACTCAAAGAGTCCTCCGAACAATCCAGTTAAAAACGGGGGACTCGAAGATCTGATTTAAATAGCAGATTCAAATACTAACTCAAAGACCAGATGTGGAAATGTCCTAAAAAGCTCAATTTAATTTAGTTTTTATTTATGTAGCACTTTTTAACCTTGTTAACTTTGGTCATTGTTGCAAAGCAGCTTTACAGAAGCAAAAAAATATGGAAATAAGATTGAAATGTGTGTGGAAGTATGTATAAATCATAATGATCAGATTGTCCCTGATGAACAAGCCGAGGACGACGGTGCTGAGGGAAAAACTCCCCGAGATGGCAATAGGAAGAAACCTTGAGAGGAACCAGACTAAACATATAGGGAACCCATCCTCATCTGGGTGATATTAGAGTCAACTCAAAATGCAGACTCAGGTGGGACTATTTTGCTTTTCTTTTTTTAAATCTCTTGTCCATGACCCAGTGCTGAGGGAAGACATGAATAGGAGAAGAGCTGATCTCTCTCTGACGTAGAAACAGAAACCTAATACAGTGTGAAAGAGATGAACCCCAGTGTGTTTATGGGTTCAGGAGGAAGCCTGAGGGTCAACACACATGCATGCACACAAATACACACACTAATACACACACACACACACACACACTTCTTCTTCTTCTATTCTGTCTTCTGAAAAGAGGAAGCAGTTTATGAACAAATATATATTATTTGCAATATAAGATTTTATTTCTCACTTGAAATACTGCTTGCCTTTATGATTATCACACACTTATCTGAAACAGGTCTGTTCCCATGTTTCCAGCAGTGAGGTTTATATTCGTTAGTACAATTAGTATCTACATAAGACATTTATAAGAATTATATATGAAACAGGATTTTTTTTTACTTTTGTGTGTATGCATGATGAAAAATAAATGTTTAAAGCCGTTCTCCATCTTGATAAGTATGAAGTATTTTTTTTTTTAAAGAGCAGACACAAAGAGCTAACTCGTATGTGAGTGAATAAATGAACCCCAGCACTGTGAGGGTAGTGAGCAGGACTAGATAGAAATAGAAATAGTTTGTGACTATTAGCATAAGTAATGTAGTAATTTACATTTACATTTACATTTTGGCATTTGGCAGACGCTCTTATCCAGAGCGACTTACAAAAAGTCATAATGTTATGACATACTGTACTGTAAACTACTGTTGAAACCTGTCTCACAATGTTTTATTACAGGTATAATTATGTAAAGAGTCACAGAGAATAAAGTTTCCAATATGTAACCCTATCCATATAATTATCCATTTCCAATAGGATTACATTAGATAACTTGAAATGTGAAATTAATGAATAAAAGAAAGGACTGTAAGTAAAAATTAATGTTCTAAACACATCTGTTATATTTATGTAGTAAAAACATCTTAACATAATGTGGCCTGGATATCTATTACGTCTGTCAACTATATTAACTGTATTAGTGATTATTTAATATTAATTTAAGACAGTTTCTTTTTAGGAAGCATGACTGCCCCCTTTTGTCCAATAATGTTACAACATCTAATATAACACTCACCATGTATAAACACTCCTACATAGTACTCCTACTCCTAATCCACTGATCCAAGACAACCTTTTCCATTGCACTAGCTTGAAAAATA
The DNA here is from genome assembly GCA_028565755.1 of Dinotopterus cunningtoni. Lineage (NCBI taxonomy): Eukaryota > Metazoa > Chordata > Actinopteri > Siluriformes > Clariidae > Dinotopterus > Dinotopterus cunningtoni. The sequence goes on from JAOTRS010119898.1 coordinate 3,985, forward strand.
AAATAGAATTATCATACCAAATGTGGATGAGCAGAATAATTCCCAATAATTAAATTGCCATTTAACCCCATGAACACTGCAAAATGTCAAAGAGTCAAATGCATTTAAAATGTCTTAATATGATTACAACAAACCATTATAAGAGTATTAAGAAAATTTCTAGACAAAGATTACTGCCATGGCGTGCGCCCAAATTAATATCGCTCCTTGCAAACTCCGAAGCGCACTAGCTAGGCGGCCTCCCCTTGCAAGTGGGGCAATGGAACGTGCCCAGGGACTTCAAAGAGGCGAGTACGCCTTTGATTGCTGCAATAAGGACAGTCGTGAGCTCACTGCTGGAGCTCCCGCGGCTCTTTCGCTCTCACAGTGGAGTCGGATTATGGTGACCCTGCGGCCGAGGAGGAAAAGGCCGCAAGGAGGTACACGTCACGGCCCCTGTTCCCAGCCGGGGGAAAGCCGCCCAGCCGCCGGACATCAGAGAGGACTCCCGTCTGAGGCCGCGCCCACAGAGAGAGCTGGGAGGGGCCGGTCAGAGTCAGCGCGAGCGGACGGAGTCAGAAGCTGCTGTGTACGCGAGCCCACGCTGCCCACGCTGCCACTCTGCCCGCTGTCCACCTCTTACCAGCTGGGGCCCACATGCCATCAGGGCACTGCCCACCAGACCTGCACGTGCACATTCTTTTCTTCCCTTTCTTTCCATCCTTCCTCCTTTAACCCTTTCCTTCCCCATTTTACCGAAAAAAAAATTACCCTTTTTCCCATAAGACCTCGCCTCGTGTCCGTGCTTTACGGTGCTGCCCGGGGTCAAGGGTCGAACCCGTTACCTTACTAATTGTTTAAATGTCTATTTCCTCTTCTATTGGTAGATAATTTAGCTTTTTTTTATGAAATTACATTCTTAAAACTAAAAATTTATCTGCCAATACAAGTTTTTTTTTAATTATTGTAAAACCCATCTTGAAATAGGCTTAATATTTAAAGAATATATCTGAAGCATAGCCTTAATTTATATCAGGTTTGCTATAATCTCATATTTAGAAATTTTAGATAAATCTAATGAGATTCAAGACACTTCCACTTGGTAAGATAAACTTTGTGTAATGAAACTGCTAGAGCTTAAGTGGAGGTTAGAAAAAGAAGAAAATACCTATAATCAGTGTACATCTCCTATTCGTTAGATAAGCAGCTAATTTGTGAAATCAATAATTCTGATTTACCCCACATGTCCATTACCCACCATGTTGTGACATCATCATTAACACTCAGAGGAAGATCTTACAACTTCCAGTCAAATGGGGGGAAAATGAACATTCAAACCATTCTTTCCAGTTAAAACTGCTAACTCTAACAGCATAAAATCATCCTAAACTCCAGCATTTACACCAGATGTATAATACATTACTATGATTTCTTTTTTCAGTTAAATTATTCTATAAGTAGAGTTAGCATCAACTATTAACTCGACTTCAGTTCTGCTGCCATGTTGAGGAACATAAACATTTCTCTGATTGATTTGTGATGTCATGAACAACTTTTAGGTTTGTTCTTGTCTTGAATGGTAATGATATGCAGAAGAATTTACATTTACACAGCATGTTAAAGGTAAGTAATGAGGCCTGGTCACGTGACAAGGAATTGCATTATTATAATGAGCCCAGGTCACATGACCACGTAAGAACCTTTGTGAAAAAGTTGCCTATTAAAGCAACTTTCAGTTTGTTGGTGTTCTATTTAAAGCACTTTTTTATATACAATATACAAATATCTATCTACAGATAGAAAGTAAACATTTAAATTAGTTTAAACATTCAGCCATTAAAATAATTCAACATTGATTTTAAGGTAAAACATAAGCTGAAATATCTTTAAATCCATCCACACATTAAACAAAGTAAATGTATTTGTGTGTTTTTTAAAAGTCTTTACACTACAGCACAATGATGATCATTTAATTCCATAACTTCAGATGTTTGTGTCCATCAGGACGTATCGCTAACGAATCAAATCATTAATACAAGTTGTAACATGTCATCTACAGAATACATAATATTCATTAGTCAATTAGGCACCACTTGATGGCGCTATGTACATCATTTATTTAGGTAGAGCCAGTGTCTCAGCTGTGTCTATTAAAAACTCATTCTAACAGACTGTATCAGTTGTTCAAACTGGAACATGTTTGCTAACACATCAGTTATAAAAATGTATTTTTTTACCTAATAATTAAAATATGTGTTTTGTCTTTCACTTAGAAATTTGTTACATATATCATAGTCATGATGTTTCTGTCTCATTCTATTTCTCATACCTGAGTGATGTAATAATGATGATGATAATAATAATAAGGAAGAGGAGGAGGAAGGAAATTAAGAATAAAATTCATATAGATGCTAAAGTAAACCTTAGTTCCACTGTTCACAATTTTTCTAATACAAAATGGGTGCTCAAGTCAAAGTGAGACTTTTACTCCAAGTCCCTATATTTCTCTATATAATCTCCTGCTACATCAATGCACTTTTCCCAGCATTTCACTAGTGCTTAGACACCATCAAAGTCATGCTGGCCTCCCAGGAACTCCTTAACAACCGAAACATGTTCAAACGGCTGTTGAGCATGGTTGATGTTAATGAATGATTGTGTGTACAGTTCCCACAGAAATAGGCATCTCTTCCACAAGTTGGCAGCATTGGTTTTCAAGGATCAGGTGTTCCACTCACTCATCGTTCACAGGAATGACTGCAGTGGGCTTTGAGCCACCTTGGGCAGGATCGTTATTCACAGACATACAGTATAAAATATTTGCATCATTCAAATGTTTTACTGCAGCTGTGAGTCTCATCATCGTACTGTGCTTAAGGACTTCTTTAAATGTCAACCCTTTAAGGTTTTATTTCACTAGAAAGTTATATGTACAGTATATTTGTCTCTGTGAAAGCAGCATGGAAGGGTTAAATACACAGATGATCTGTTAGTTTCTGTTTCTACCATCGCTGTGGTTGTTGTCAGGACCTGTGTCTCAGATTGCATTTCACGAGTTTTGTTATCCTATATAAGACATTGAAGGGGAACTGGTTAAGGTTAGAATGCCCCTTAAGAATGTGACTTGAAATAGTCTCTGATGTCACCATGTCACTTCACATCATGCTGATTAATGCTAATTACAGTATGTTGGTAAAAGTAAGTATAATCCTGGCCTAACACAGTTTTGTAATGACTTGTTTTTGAGCGTGTGAGTGACTCTCTGATGCTTGTGGCAAGGTCCGCCCCTTGAAAGTGTTTAAACTGTTCCTGGAACTGTGTTTAAGGAAATTAAATCAATCACGTTTTCTGGGTCATTCAGTAAAAATTCCTAAAAAAGTTAATGGGGTTCTTGATAAGGTTCCAACAGCAGAAGCATGCACCATGACAGTCCAGTGATACTGTATGTTATTGTTGCGTATATAAGAATGCCATGAAAGAAGTACAGCAAATAGGGAGCACAGTAATCGGCTTAACTACTGAGGACCTGATGATTGTCTTATCATTCTTCATCTACAATACAATACAAAAAGCTGCACAAAAGTGTGTGTTCTGGTTTCTACACCAAAAGGTTTAGATTTCCTCATCCCTGCATGGCAAGTGTGTTAAGGTAAAAACGAAGTGGCTTAGGGAATGCTTGTTGATTGGCTGGACATATTCAGGGACAGGGGATTAAAGGATTTTCAGCACACAGAGAGAGAGAGAGAGAGAGAGAGAGAGAGAGCAGACTGTGCAAGTGAGGAGGAACAAGAGGGACAATTCGGTTCTGAAAGCACGTTGTAGAAACTGCATTAGAAGAGAACGAAAGGACAAAGCAAGAGAAGACAAAGGGACATGTGATCTAGAGACTTTTGGATGCTAAGAATGAATGATAAGAAGGAAGGAGACAGATGGGAAACTGATAGACAAAGAAAGACAGATTTGCCACTGAACTCTAACCTTTAATCTGATCCTTTCGAGACAAAAACAGTAGAGTGTGCAGGTAGATGTTAGCAATTAAAGTGTGAACATTAGCATCCAACTTTGCATGTGTGTATTTGTGGTGCATATGTGTTTTGCGTCCCAGTCATCATAATGCTGGATGAAGTAGAGATCGACCCTGTGACACTGAACCTCATCATACTCGTCACCAGCTACGTCATCCTGCTCCTCGTCTTCCTCATATCCTGCATGATGTATGACTGCCAAGGCCGAGACCCCAGCAAAGAGTATGCTCCAGACCCGGTACCCGGAAGCAACCAAGCACCTGTCCACCTGGTCGTCAAGCAAAACTCACCCACCTGCTGGGACACCACCAGGACATTCACAGAGCAAAGGGAAAAGAAGACCACACTGGTGTAGAGTTAGGAGATGAATGTATTTATCAACTGATGGAAAATGGAGATGCTTAAGATATTTTCAAACCTGAGGCAATAATATTGTTTTTAAATTTTGATCCATGTACAGTGTACTGAACTCTATAAAATCAGAATAGATTTGTGTTTGAGAGCCTTTAGTATGTGTCCCTTGACAATAAACTATCTATGGTTAGAGTAAATATTCTTTGCAATGCTTTTGGGAGTGTCTCATCAACCTGTGTTTGTTTTGGCATCAAAAGGAAACGCCGCATGATGTCCCAGTCTCTTTGGGACATTTTTAAATACATAAGATCTTGGGGTCTTACAGGTCACAGTGAGATCCTGTAACTTGAGTCCAGGGATTGGCAGCTTGGCCAGTCTTTTAGAAGGGAGTGGCATACTTGCACTGTCACAGTGAATCAATCACAGCAATGCTAGATACCTGTCAGCTCACACATTCTTTATGAGTGCAAATGGTGCATGTGCAGCAGTTTGAAAAGATGTGGTTGGCTTGTGTCACGTTTATCGTAGGATAGCCTTCTCCCTCCCTTGTTGGTAGCCGTTGCTTTGATGAGTGGGATTTGGATACTATATTTGGGATAAAATCGACGGGAAAAGAATTTGCCAAAATGGAAAAAAAAACATTGGGGAACAGTAGTTCTACCTTACTTCTCTTTGCAAGATGATGCCACTGTTTTCAATATGTGTAACCAGGTAGCAGTGTAAAAGACAGCTAGTCCAACCCCCATACTATTAGGTCCTGTTTGTGGTAATATTACACAGTTACCAAAAACATCTACCTGGAATGTTGGCTCTGGTCTGATGAAATGCTGGTTCTGGCAACTGATGCAAAGCATCCAGTTTAGCTTGCACTACAGGATCCTATAATGCACACCATCCTTCTTATGACATTCTAAGACTTCCACCATACCTGAATGTTAGGAAGAGGTCCTTATTGATATTGATATGGCCACTCACACTTGGTTGCCTACTGGCTAAAGTGTTCTGCTTGTGATGGTAACGCTGCGAGCAGAGGTGGGCAAAAGTACAAAAATCCTGTACTTGAGCGGCAGAAGGGATTCCCTAGGGCTAATATTACAGTAATAGTATAAGTCCTCTATTTAATTGTGTACTTGAGTAAAGGTACACCCCTATCTTCAAAGGATCGAAAGTCCATTGCTTGTTTTAATTTGTATTAACTAGTAGCCTTATTCAGCCTTATTAGCATTTACGCATAATAGTCAGCAGGAGTAAAATTCCTTCTTTAAATACTACACACCAGTCATTAGTTAACACAACGCCATGCAAAAATGTTGTTACTTTTGAGTGGAATAAAAGTAAAAATGATCCTCTAATAAAAATACTCATGGAAAGTGAAAGATATGTGAAATTGTAGTACAGGAAAGAAGTAAATATACTCAGTTACCTCCTACAGTACCTCTGCTTGTGAGTTCAGGGCACCAGGTAATAACCTTGGGCAGGTTTACGTATAGTTGCCTCTGTCACCAAGCAGTATAATTTGGTACCAGCTGTAAGGCTGAGAGGTAAACAGTCAAATTGGGTGATACACTAGCCCTAAATCTGTGGCTTTGTGTCAACCAGTAGGGGTCAGGGGTAGCTCAGTGGTCAGTAAGGCATTGGACTACGGTTCGGAAGGTCTCAGGTTCAAACCCCACAACCACCAGGTTGCCACTGTTGGGCTCTTGAGCAAGCCCCTTAACCCTCAACTGCTCAGATGTATATTGAGAGAAAAACGTAAGTCGCTCTGGATAAGGGCGTCTGCCAAATGCATAAATGTAAACCAGTATATGACTGAGGGATATAGAAACAAGGATCAGCACTGCCCTATGGGCCTGGGAAGGACTTTGTCTTTCCAATGTTAAATGTAATTATGGTAGTTTCCAGATACATTTCTATGAGATCAATCAACATGAAATAAATATAAATCCGTAACACTGACCAAACAGTTCTCTTTAGACTGCTAGCTTATTGCTACAGTAGTTCATGCAATTTGAACAACATTTGAGTTAGGTCAAATGCAGCACACTAGCTTTTTACCAGATGCTAAACCTGTCCCTGACCTCACATTAGATTGTATGAATATATAACAATGATTTAAAATGATTCAAAGAAAAGAACAAGGACAAGTTCATGCTGGGTGAAAAGGCAGCAGGGTTACATCAAGACCTACTAATGAAACTCGTATTGGTGCATCCTTGTGAAATTTGTTCTATTTTAACATTTAATCCACTTTCATAACTCCCTTGTTGATTTTTTTTTTTCTGTAATATCTTAACTTGGCTGATAAATTGTACAGCAGCATCAACAGCAGTCAAGGATAAAGGACCTTTGCTTCCAGGCTCCTAAAGTGGATGTGAACTCTGGACTATATTGGCCTTGTGTCATCATCAAAACAGCCAGTGCATTCTGGGTCATTTGTACCTGCTACAAAACAATATGTGGACACTACCCACTGTGGTACGATTGGCATTGTAGGATTTCAGCAGTGGCTCTGAAGTGCTACCCCGCCTTCTCACTTTTTACCCCAAGCTGATTTTTATGCAAGCATAACCATGAGACCATGTCCAGAGGGCTGATAGACACTGAACACACAAAACCTTACAACTTTATGTTTTTTAACAAGAGGATTTTTTTGTAAGAATGCTGGGAACGGGTCTGCGGATGGCCTCGCTGAAAAGGTCAGTGTAGGTTTGTTTCCTTTTATCTTTTTCTAACCCTGATCGCAACCCTCATTCTGCAATGTTAGCAAGTTGTGTTCACAAAAAGAGATAAACACACACATACAGACACACTCACACAGCCTATTGCTCAAATAATTTGGCATGTGCTTCCACTATTGACACACACACTTTACTGTAAGCAGTGAGCTAATGTTTGCCTTTATTCTCCCGCTGCATGAGTCTGAGGATGTTTTGTTTATAATTCAGTTTAAGACTTTGTGTACTAATGTAATGATGTAACATCTAGAGATCCATCTATCACCCTAGTACAAAAAAGGAATAAAAAACTGTGGAAGAAAACTTTATACACTTTATATTTTCTTTATTAAGAATGTGTCCTGGGTTGGTAACTAGGACAGACACTGTGTGGCACGGTGGCCTAGTGGTCGGCACTGTCGCCTTGCACTTCCAGGGTCCAGGTTTGGTTCAGCTCTGTGTGCATGGAGTTTAAATTTACAAATTACCCGTAGTGTGTGAATGAGTGTGTGTATGTGCGATGGGTTTAGCACCCTGTCCAAGGTGTACCCTGCCTCGTGCCCTAATCACCTAGGGAAGGCTCCAGGCCCTCCGCGAACCTGTACACATGATAGACGATACACGTGATAGACAATGATTTAGAGTGAGCGAGTATAACACAGGTAAGAGTCTGCCTCTGTACACTTTGACCCTTAGGTATCTAAATGTTATAAAGTGATAGGGCATCTTTGATAATTTTCATCCTTAGATACCTTAGATACCTAGTAGCGATGACGTTTTCAGGGAACCGTCATTGAGGGTGACTCTTGATACTTTGGCATCTTACAATCAAGAAAAGAGTTTTCTGTCATCAAAACACTGTTTAGATGTCACCACTGTTGGTTTTCACTCACTGATTACCAAGTTCAAAGGCTGCCAAAAAAATAGCAAATCTTGTTTTTCCTAAGCAGAAGCCTAAACATTGGATGGCTTGCAAAGTCATCCGCTCCAATTACGACATTGGGGCAATGATACTTTTGAACATTAAATTTGCTTTGATTAAGTAACCTTAAGTAACATCCATGGTCTGCGGTTTTGGTAAGACTAGAGATATACTTGCTTTTAAATATGCAAAGGTGCAGTCATGATAGCTGTCTGATGTACCAGAAGGTTCCTTGGTGGACCAGTGGCTAACATTCAGTGTTCTTGCTGCCAAGAACTGGCTTCAAGTCCTGGGCAAGGAAACAGAAAAAAAAGATTATAAAAATCGCACAAGCATTTTCAGCTGAGATAAAAATGCTAGAACTAAATTTAGTTTTGAAATTGTTGGTTATTTATCCAACTGTATACCTACAAAATTAAGTCAACGTTGGTCCAACATAATTCTATCAAAATCATTCTAAATTTCTAAAACAGCACTATACAGAGTTTCAACATCTGACACTTTGTCAAATTAACATTTCCACAAAAAAAAATCCTGGTCTTCCATTAGGCTTTTTTTTTAACATAAGTCAAATTGTAATCGCATTTGTTCTGACCTTCCTTATTTAAAGAACAATTAAGAAGGTCTAGACCGAGCACACCAAATAAGGTATTTTCTAAAAATTGAGCTAACTTGCTAACGTCCCCTGCTCTTTGTCTCAGTACTTTGCGAGAACCTCAAACATTTGGCTCGTATCATATCTCAATCTCATAACATAAGCATTATCAGTATCAGCAGCTGTTATAGCGTTAATCAAACATGTGTCAAAGGTTGAGTGACAGTAAGAGCTCGGTCAATATTTAGCACACTATATTGATAAGAGCTACATGACGTGAAAGTGTAGTCTGGCTCTCTCTCACACACACACACACACACACACACACACACACACACACACACACAAAAAAAAAAAAAAAGTGCAAATGTTAGACACTGATATGAGTCACTTTTAATTGTTTAATTGTTTACTGTAGTAGTTGGTTTAGAAAATAGGGAAACATTCTCAACAGTTAGACAACAACAGACACCCTGCAACGCTGAAGACTTACACCCTGAGCCTAACACTTCTTCATGGACAAAGCATATATATAAATAAAAATATTAAAATATTAATAATATAATGTAAAGACTTAAAAGGAAATAAAGCCATTGAGAATATCAAACTAAATGAAGATATTATGATTTAACTAGCACTAACTCATACGTCCTTGATTCTTGATCCTGATCAAAAATAAGTACTGATATGGAAATGAGATAAAGTTATCGAGAATATCAACATTTAACTTGGATGTCCTGCTTGAAAACACTTTATTTGGTTGAAATATTATAGCTAGTTTGCTACCGCTGATCTTTTGGCTGCTCCCATCAAGGGGTTGTCCCAGTAGACCATTCAACCCACACGAGACCTTGGCATAGGACGCCCTTCCTGACGCAATCCTCCCATTTTATCCGGGTATGCAGGACTAGCTCTTGAGGAGTTAAGTGTGTAAGTGTGTATCAGTTTTGCTATTGCCATATATTAAAACAATGTGTCAAAGTGTGGGCTGCCATAAGTGTACTTCAATAACAAATAAATAAAAAGTTTTTAATTTCCAATTAGGTAATTAGGTTTAAAATTCCCACAAAATATTTCTGATTAAATATTTGCATGGAAAAGTAACCAGAACTTATAAAGCCATGATTTACCAACGTGATATTCTTAATTTATCTTAGTCTCGTATGTTGATCATAGTTGTGATTAGCTGCAGCAGGAAGAGCACAAGACAAGACGCAATGCTGGTGGGTGAGGTCAGGGATAGTACGTAAGTGACGTACAATGATGCCGCCTTGTGAACATCTTACTTTTGCCTTAAAAATGCCCTATGAGCGCTGTGATGTGTTTGTATGAACGCTGTATGAATATCGGTTCATGTGGTGTTCATAGGAACGACATTAGATATATAATTGCAAACGAAGAATCTTGTGAAGTCTTGTTCTGTTGGTAGATAATTTTTGTTAGTGTTTAGTAATTAATTTTATGAAAGAAGCAAAATTATCTGTCCATTAAACATTTTTTTCTTTTTTCGCAATTTTAGCAAAATTCAACTAGAAATAAGCTCAATAATCATATATTTAGTTTGCTGTAAACTTATTTAACTAACTAATTTTAGAGATATTTGGCTAGATTTATTTAAGTCCGATAATCATTTATCTAGCTACCAAGGGGATGTGTAGTTCTTGTAAATTGACAAGTTGAAAAGCAATTGGTAACTTCAACATTTTCTTCACCTCTGACCTGAATATTTCTAGATGAGGCCACTAAGGTGTGTCCTCATTCAAATTCGGAAGCTGTTCTGCATGTATTAGTCAAGCTGTAACGAAAGTGAAATGATTAGATTATTAATATTATATTCAAAACATAATTTCACTACTTGTAAATACACTACCTATTACACACGGCCTTAGTTAACACCTAGTGCGAAAGCAAAGCAGGAGAGCTTTCCAAAAGCCTTTACAAGATGTTAAATCTTATTAGTTAAGTCAAAGCCTGCTTACACACACACACACACACACACACACACAAAAACACACAAAGGGCAGGCTTCCAGAAGTTTGAGATGCAACTAGATTTCAATACTTTTTCTAAATTCTCTAAACCACAATGAGAAACTTTAGCTACTGTATAACAAAAAAAAAACTATTTCACATTATACTAATACATTGATATCATCATCATACTCGTGGTTGTTTTTCATCTTCGCTTCGAGCAGGGAGTTTCCTCATATCACACACCAAACAGTGTCTCCTGGAACTGGAATATTAACTCTCACTTTAAAGTTTAATCACAGGGCGATAGAGACATTTGTTCCCTCGGGGTGTGTGTGTGTGTGTGTGTGTGCGTGTTATTCCTCAGCCACTAATGCTAAATGTTACCACATTCCAAAGTCATAAAGACACAAGCTCTGCAGCCTGGAATCCTTACCGCTCTAGATCCTGTCTTATTTTTACTAAAAGATAATACCCATATAGATATACTCTATATCTTCTGATAGACTGTGGAATAAGCAAATTGCTGAATTAACACACTAGACATATCGATCTATCTATCCGTTCCAGGTTTATATCAGTCATACACTCAGCGTTAGGAGAGAAGAGAATGTGTTCTGTTCGATACAACTGTACAGTATGGATTGAAAATCAGTAATGTGACCAGTACCGGTGTGTGTGTGTGTGTGTGTGTGTGTGCATATTGACTGATGGACACGTGCACTGGTTCTGACTAAAGCCAGGGCTGATGAGTAATACATAATCCCGTGGGAATTGAGACTACCTTGCTTTGATGTACTCCATGGGTTCTGTGCTTTTGTGTTTCAACTGTGTATCCATGGCCGTATTGTTCACAAACCTTGATGTTTTTTATAATCACACATGACAACAGGTCCATACACAATACACTGGCTGTATTGAAACTAATACCTTTTCTGAGACATGGGGAAATCTGAACTTGTTTTTGTGGCATATTCGCTCACATATCTTCTGCACATCTCTCCATTACTGTAAAAAAATTAAAACTAAAATATATATATAATTACCATCTTACTTCCTATTCACAGAAGTAACATCCGTTATTCTTTCTGAATGGAAAAGTCAAAAATCATTGCTGTGTCATACTAAGCTACCTGATCCTCTTCTCTCTCTTCATTCTCTGTGGATCAGTCTGATTTGACCTGATATCCACTCATAGTGACATCACATCCTACAAACATTCCAGCACTTTGCTGGCACTTAACCCATCTTAATACATAGATAGGCAGTACGGACAGTGTTTAGCATTGTCGCCTTACACCTCCAGGGACAAAGGTTTGATTTCTGTCCCATGTCTGTGTGTGTGT
>JAOTRS010120137.1:0-15843 GCA_028565755.1 Dinotopterus cunningtoni
ATAAAAAAACTTTTAATACACTAGTATACCTTCTTAAGAGCACAGGCCTTTAGAACATTTTCATATCTTTGTGGATGTAGCTCCTTCCCAAACAGGATGTTGCTGCGGATGGTACCTGGATACACCCAGGGCTGTTGAGAAGCATAGGTCAGATTTCCAGTAACCTTCACTACGCCTTTGTCCGGTGACAGCTCTCCAAGTATGGTGCTGAGTAGTGAAGACTGGGGGAGTGAAGTACGGAAAAGGTAATGTAAATGTAAATTAAATGTAAACACAGGAAAATGAAATGCTTGTCTTCCAAACAGAATTTAAAGAAGAATGATTAGATTACAAACTTTTCCAGCGCCAACAGGGCCAACAACAGCAAGAAGTTGGCCTGTCTTCACACTGAAGGATATGTTTTGCAGAGTTGGAACATCAAGACTCTGTGTATAAGAGGTGAGTCATTAGTCACTGAAACACTAGAAGTGTATTGTAACATAATTATAAATAAAGTTAAGCATGATTCACCTTTTCCCAGGAGCAACTGAGATCCTGGAGCTCCACAGACACTTCCCCCTTCCCTTTAGGAACTACAACATTGTGTTTAATCAACTCATCCAACAAAAGGAAGTTCTAAAAACCAAATAAATAACAAGAGGATGAAGCAACCAAAAGATATCATTGCCAACATGTGCAAGTGTACATGGTAATGTTGTGCCTGCTAACTTAAACTGAGGGGTAAATCTGTACATAAGAAATGTATTTAAGAAATAATCTATTCTTGACTCTTCTGTAATCTGTTTCTTATTACTGCAACTGGTGTATGAATTACGGTGCATTTTATGTAAATTAGATGTATATTACAGCAAAAAGATATGTGAGCCACGTTTATATGATAGCGATTTGTGTGCAGACATTTGTTTCCATGTACTGTAGATGAAACTGATTCATTATTTTCACTTAAATCGCTGGATCACCTTCTTGTTGTGGTGGGAGGGCTTGCATGGTCCTGTGAAGAAAGAAATTTTGCGAGAGTCAAGTACTCCTATTGTGACCTATCTGCCTTGGCTGACCAAACTGGGAGTACTTAACCAAACTGAGAGTCAAGTACTCCCAGTTTGGTCAAGTACTCCCAGTTTGGTCTAGTACTCCCAGTTTGGTCTAGTACTCCCAGTTTGGTCTAGTACTCCCAGTTTGGTCTAGTACTCCCAGTTTGGTCATGCCGTTTGGTGAGCCAAGGAAGATAGGTCACAATGGAAGATCCAGATTATGTGCAATCCAATAGCCAGTTGCGCTGGCTGCAAGATGGTGTTTGAAAGTGTTTCTGGGAACACATTGCTGCTAAGACCTTCTGATGCTGCCAGTCTTAAGTATTCATAAGCCAAAAGGAATGGAATGCAAGTGAAGTGTGTAGGCCTACTTGTCATGCCAGTGGTGCCGCCACACAAAAATCCACCAGCAACTAGCTTTCTTCTGTTATGTCCAACAATGATAGCAGACAGGTGACAGGAATAGGCCAAGTTTGTTAAAAGCTTGGTGGAAGGATGGAAGGTAAGCAGTGGTGACACTGGTACCTGTGTCTGAACTGGACTATTCAGGAGCACTACAGCCCACCACAAAATGGGAAAGCTCCCACAAAAGATGAGGTAAACAGCTCTGTCGTCACATGGAACTTCTGAATCTCAATCTTCTGGATCTGAACCGCCTTACCAATGCTGTCTTAACCCATTGATTGTAGAAGTATGAAACGTGAGGATTTTCCTTTATTGTAAGGATGTTGAGTGCCAAGAAAGGTGGACCTCCCTTGTTAATTGTGATTTGTCTTGTCTTAAAGTTGATATTGCTGTGTTTAGTGAAATAAGACTCTAAGACATAGGGTCTGGAAAAAGGTGATATTTGTAACATCTTCTGGTAGGGAAAATGCATCAATGAATTGTATATCCATGAAGTTGACTTCCCAGGTCACTCCAAATTGGTCAAGTGGTACAATCTGACCCCAAATAGATCAAAGACTCATGAATCTCCATGGTGTGCTTCCATGGTATTTGTGAACACTCCCACTTTTGATGAAGAGGAAGACACCAAGAATGTATTCTATGAACTATTGAACCACCTAGTTATTTACAAAATGGGACAACTTGATTGTGTTTGGTGACTTCAGTGCATGATTTAGATGTGACAGCAAAAATGTGTCATGTCATTCTTGCCAGACAGGGAAATGGAAACTGCAACAGTAATGGTCTTCTTCTGGGGGCTTCTGCAGAGAATTGACAGAAAACAATTTGAAGACACTGCATGATTCCATAATTGTCAGATGAGGAATATGTCCTCATGTAACCTTTTTTATGCAATTTCCTATTATTAACAGCCACAAACAAAAGGTTGTGTGCTAGCTTCAACACTGTTCTTACAGCATGTGGCTCCCATGATATGCAAGCCACATATTCCACCTGATGCACCTTGTATTGACCTTTAATATCAGATGGATGGCAGATTATCTGGCTAGTTTGCTCTTGAAAAACCCAGCTCACACCATCCAAATCACAGCATTGCAGACAATATTTACAATGCTGCAACATCAGCCTACAGACTTATAATACTCTGCTGATTTAGTTTCTGTGGCCTACTGTTTGCTTATGGTCTCTGAGTCTTAAAAATGAAAGGCCTCATTCAGATTTCTCTGTGCAAAGTACCACATGAACCAATACCCGCCTGGAGCAAGTTGTTGACTTCCGGTATCTTGGAAATTTCCTCTCCTTTGATGTAACATGCAAAAAGGACATTAAAGATCATGTTTGAGAAATTTTCGCACTGTGGGACGAATAGAGGATGATCTTATCTTATCATGGAGCATCATGCCATCAACCAAACAGTGTAATATCTTCAGACCGCAAAGAGCACTTCTGACAAACGAAGAGAGACAACTTAGCAACAAGCCTAGTTTTGATGTCATTATTGGCCTGAATCAAGACAAAGTATACAAAGAGTTTGCTGGAATTACTGGGATTGGTTTTAAAACTGTTAGAACCTGGAAAGATAGTGGTAAACCATCAACTTTATTGAAGAAATGTGGTCAGAAATTATGAACATTTGTAATCAGAGACTGCTTAAATGCTTTGGGGAATTTCATCATAAAACATTAACACTAGAATTCATAGATTCACAAGTTATCCCAACAATAAATTTCCTTTAACTACCAGGATGGCATGATCCAGGACAACAATGCCAAGGCTCATCAAGCTCAAATTGTGAAAGAGTGGTTCTGGGAATGCAAGGAATCATTTTCACACATGAATTAGGCATGAGAGAATCCCTTGGAAGTGCTGGAGAAAACTTTCCAGAGTGATTAAACTGTCCTGTCATCAATACAACATCTCGTCCAAAAACCAATGCAAATCTGGATAAAAATTCAAGTTGTGAAATTGCAAATTGCATAAGGTTGTCGAAACAACTCCATGGCAAATGTGCACCATAATCACATTTGGGTGGGCCAGGCATTAGTTATACAATAAAAATTGAAGAGGATTTTAATGTTGTCAATACTTAAATTCAACGTCTACACACTTTTAATACTATCAAAAAAGCTAACACATCAGCGCCCACTTCATAATTTCCCTTGCTTCCAGCCCTGCATCAGACATAATCTTTGAGTTACAGTGGCCCTCAGACTGTGGTTAGTGTATAATAATCAAAAACAATCCTCTTATACAATATAACAGTTGTACACCAGATGATATTAAAAGTAGTCATCATTTTCAGCTGCAGAAAGTGCTTTTGTGTTAGGTTGGATTTTGGTATTTCTCTAGGGAATGTAATAATTGATGTAATGACCTCCCACAGACAAAGGTACTGTAGCTACTGATGCTCCATCACTGATCCAAATTAATCCATAAAAATCCATACCACAGGGCTTAGCTCTTTTTGGTTATTTTAAATTACTATTAAGCTGTTTTTTACGCAGAAATTGACAACATAAACTCCTCCTTCAGTATTGAATGATTTTTGTTTTGTCTCCAAAAGACTAAATCTTCTGATGTGATGTTTGCACACCTGGAAATTAAATTAATACTTTTGGCTTACCTTTTTCTTATATGGCATTTAAGTTATATTCATAAAAATAATCACTTTAATGTAATGAACTATTAATAGATTTTTTTTTGGAGCAAACACAGACAAGCAGAATGATAAAGTAAGGGAAATTTCTTAGGCCTAACTGTTTCATGGCTAGGAAAGAAAAGTTCAGTAGGTACTTCATACATAACAATTGAGCAGGAAATACCAGTAACAGAACTAAGCTTTGTTGCCCGAGCTATGATTCACCAAGTAATTATGCCATATGAATTACATTGCCAAATATGTAGAAGTTGCACACAGGAACCTAGAAACTATAAACCAACGCTAGAACAGGTTAATGACATGAACATATCCAAACAGAACACATTCATTTTATTTCAGTTGTAAATGACTTGTGATTAAATATTATTAACTAATAAACAATCACTAACCATTTTAGTTTGCTAAAAACCTGTTTACCACACATAGGGTTTTATCAAGTATTTATTTGTAAATTTATTAGTGTGCTTCACCAGCCATTGATTGGGTTGATGTATTCAAATTGAACTGTTACCTTGATCCTACGGATGCTGATGCTGGCCTCAGACACTTTCTCAATGGCAGAGGGGAAGAAGAGTGTAACAGTGAGGCGGACGGAAGAGTATAGTGACACAGCCATAAACACACGGCTGGCTGTGATTGTGTTTCCCAACAACACATACACAGTGAATGTGAAAAATTCAATGATTTTGCTTGCAGCAAAGAAGGAGGCCATGTTCAGACCACGCAGGTAGGAGCTGTCCATGATTTTAGAAATTTCTTTCCTGTAAGAAGGAGGAAACATAATAATGGCATTATGCACACACAGCTAAGTTCTACATAATGTCAGATGACTTAAAATTCCATATAATGTCAGGAACACTTTTTTTTTTCTGTTTTTTCATTTTCACTGCCAATACAATGCTTATATCTCAAATTCAATTTTTGAATAGACCACACATACCTTAATACATGTTAGAAAATAATATTTTCCTTCCCAGGAAACACAGAGGTCTCAAATTTTTAGAATGAGAAATCCTAATATGGTCATAGCACAACAGGCCAGAGGAATGTTCAGTAATTCCCAAACTATTATTTGCTATAATAAAGTCTCATGTCATTTAATGAGTAGTGTATTGAAAGTGAAATACAGAATAGCTGTATGCTGTAAACCCTTGTGTGTAAGTATATGGAATGGAATGAAATGGAAAACTCAGGAAACAGGCTGAACTTTAACCAAAGATCTTCTAGGTTTGTGGGATTACACCCTGATTAGTGTTTTTTTTTTTAAATGCCACAGGTTCTCAATAGGGTTTAAATGTAAATCTGTTTAAAAAAAAAAAACTAGTACAGATCTTCCCTTCCCTCCCAAAACTGTAGCATGAAGCTACAGCCACCATAGTTCACTGTGGGGATGGTGTTTCTTGAGGCATGGGCAGCATTATTTTTGCAAATGTTTAACATTAGGAAAAAAGATTTTGCTTTCATTTGACTGTAAACATTCTCTGAAATCCTACCCACGCCATATGTGGTTTTGTTGGGGCTTCTTAAGTAAGGACTTCTTTCTTGCAACCCACTTGAGGCCTGCTTTATGATGCACTGTACAGTTTTGGATTGTTATTGGTCTTTTTCATCAGTTGAGATCTTGCTTTTATGTTTATTTTCTGGTCATTTCTAATGATAGTAAGAATAATCAGAGAAAAAATTATTAAAGAAAAAAAATAGAAGCCTGGAAGATTTAGCCTGTTCCAGAGGGAACTTTGTATCAATGCAAGGAGAGCTCAGGGAGCAAGGCATCCATAGTGCACACTGTAAAATCCTCTAGAGCCAGTGTTAAGATTTATTGATGGGAACTCTTTTTTTCAGAGACCCAGATCACTTGGCTTAGCTCTTTTGGTTCTCCCACACAACTCTTCATTTATTAATACTTTTGGCTTTTATAATTCAACCAAATTTTGCAATGTTTTGACATATGATTAAATAATTTATGTTACACATACCATGTAATTATACTAAATCTTCTAAATTCCAGTATACCATTATTTTACATTACGTTTAGTACAAAATTATTAATATACAAAGATCCAACATATACATATGTAATGAATATACATATGTAATGAATGTTTTATTTATACTGACTTTTAAATTATAATTTTGCTACAAACTCTAAACAAAGTGCATCTGGCTTACTGATGTACTGACATTTCCATGTTTAGTAGCAGGCATGATAACTTCTTTTTTTATTTACTGTTGCATGTACAGTTCTAATATGTATGTCAAGACTGTTATCAGACCCTGCTTGATAGTTTTATTTTTACAAATTCTACATTCTGCATTTGTGTTGTCTCTGTTATTAAAATACATACAAATGATATGTTCTTTTGCAAGTGTCATTCATCTGCTGGTCATCCACTTCTTTCCTCTTTGTTCTGTAGAACAACAGTCCACCCCTCCCCAGTTTAACCTGATGTCATGATCCTTGTCTGTCATGAAACCTGATTGGTCACTGGCACACATATCTATCAACGCAACATTCAGTTAGTGCATTAGAGTGCCTCTGGCCGAACAGAGCGATGAAAAGATCACCTATTATGCTGTGATGTAGTAACAACAGCAGCAACAAAAAAATAATAAATTGGCACTTGGATGAGACTCTTATCGCTCACATAAAGCTGGCTCATACAGCCAACTAGTACGCAACTAACATATCACTATTATGATTTACAGTCATGTTCAAAAGTTATTACTCCCCCTTTTAATTTGTTATTATGTAAAAACATAATTGATAAAATATCTGATCATAGCAAGTCAAGTAGTAAGCAAATATAATCTCAGCTGTGCCATTATTTAGTTAACAAAAATTAAGCCAAAAAAAAAAACAAAAAAAAAAAAAACTGGGCAATACTAATATAAATACTAATAAAAAAAGTACTGCTAATGATTCAATAACTTGTAGATTAGCCTGTACAGTAGCAGCAATATCTTGAAGTAATTTCCTGTATGAAAATCTACTGTACATCATTGTGGAGAAAATTTGGCCCAATCTTCTTTACAACATTGCTTTAGTTCATTTAGGTTTTTGGGCAATTTCTTACGTAAAACTCTCATAAGATCCCAACACAGCATTTTAGTTGGGTTGAGGTCAGAACTTCCGACTAGAGCATTCCGAAACCTTGATTAATTTATTTTTCAGTCATTCTGATGTAGATTTACTAGTGTGATTTGGATCATTGTCCTGTTGCAGGACCCATTTTCGACCAAGCTCAAGTTTGCTTCTAGAATACTCAGGTATAAGGGAGCTCATGGTCAACTCATTATGTGCAAGTTGCCTAGGTCCTGCAGCTGCAAAATATGGCCAAGTCCTCAACCCCCCACCACCTTCCTTGCTGAAATGCTGTTTGGTTTTCACCAAACGTGGTGCTGCTTCACAAGGACGAAAAACAAGCACACAGCCATGTGTTACTTGTTGGTGAAAAATACTGGTGATGCAGAAGTGGCGCTGTCCTTTCAGGACCACCGTGGAAGTCATGTGAAAAGGGCCAGCATGTAATGGGGGGTTCAAGATGGCAGCAAGAAGGTAATATTTTAATTCTTTAATGGCCAGGGCTAATGATCTATGGTCTTGTCCTGCAGAGGTGAGGTTATGACTTACGTTTAGTATTGGATGTTCTTTGCTGTCAAACTTGAGAGCACCATGCCCAGGCCTGTCTCAGACTTATCTGTGTGCATTGCAAAGGAATGGTCAAAGTTCATATTTTTCGCACAGGGAGCTTGTAAGGGCCTGTTTCAGGACATGGAATGCCTGCTCTGGGGAAAAAAGCTGTTTAGGCCTGGGTACTCTCTGAAAGCCTCCACGCTCTTCTCTGAAGGCTTCTTCAATCCACCAATGTGGTTCACCTCGTACTGTACTTCTGTCAGACCCATTTGGCATTTTAGAGTTCTAGCAGTGTGCTCGGTCCAAGGGAACACATCCAGTACTTCTCCAATACAGTGGAGATGTCCTTTCATCTCCAGGTGTTTCAAACTTGCCAGGACACCTGCCAGTAGCCTTTGATGCATTCAGGGGTGGAAATAAAGTAGACTCTCCCCAGCCACTCTACCAAGTCAGTGGAGGAGGGAGCTATTAAACTCATTTAAGAAGTCATTACAAAGATGGGGTCTTCCCATGAGCTTGGGCAGTACCACTATTGGCTGTCAGATATAATCCTTTATTTCTCTATAATCACCATGTGCAATATTTTAGCAATGGTTTTCTACTGGGATTCTGGGACACAATAAGGTTGGAGTTGGATGACCACCCCAGGGAGAGTCTTTATATCATGCTGGAGCATGGTGATTAGTCCAGGATTTATCAGAACAATCATCCTTGAATGTGTCCACTAGTTCTCCCAAATCGTTGTATGATAGCAATTGTGTCAAAACTAATTCTAGCATCATACAATGCTTTGCATTCTTTTGGCAGAACACACATTTCCAATATTGGTCACTCATTTAAGACGGGAAGGAAGAGAGAGTGCTGAAGTGGTGCTGTCTTTTCAGCACCAATGTGGCAGTTGTGTGAAAAGCACCAGCTTGTAAATTCCCAGCACGTGATAAGGTTCGAGATGGCAGCATGCCTTCACAATGCACACAAATCTAATTTTTGCCCACTTCAACACCCTCTCATGCGCACAAAACACATTTTCACTTGGTCAAACAATCTCACTTGCATGTGCTGTACCCACTAGAGTTATTAGATCATAATGACAAAATCCCTCCTAAGTACTGCTGTATTCATTATGTAGCTAAATTATAAATCCACTAAATAACATTTAATCACCAGCACAAGACACAATTCTCCGACCCAAGATAATATCCCACTACTACCATAACTGGTCTCAAAACTATTTTTATTGTGGAAAACGCCTCACAAACGTCAATTTTTTTCACCTTTCCAACTTGGAAGCAAAACAGCAGAATCAAGGTTGTCCAAGAAACCTAGAGGCCTCCCATCTAACCTGGCTGGCTGCATAGCTACAGAATTAATGAAACAGTTTAACCATAGAAAAAAAGACAGCATACTCTTACAGGGAACAACACTGTATGCATATGCTGCATAATAAATAAAAAATTGTGAATGAGTATTAATAAATAATAGTTGCTTAATAAATTGTGGAAAACTTTTATTTTAAATAACTTTATTTATCTAACATAATATAGATTAGTGCAGTGCTTAAGTAAATATGAATAAATGTTTGCCTGACCAATGCTTTATTTTATTTATAAATTTTTTCCATTTTCTATTTTTATTATAGATGCAGATCTGGAGTCCCCCATAGAGGTAGAGTATTATGGTGAAATGGCATGTTTGCTACCATCTTACCCCACTCTCATTGATAATTGAAAGCAACTTTAAAGGATAAATTTTTTTAATGACTTTGAAAAGAGTGAGGAAAGTTTTATTATGTAAAAGCTATTTTGCAACAATGAACATTGTTAAAAACTCTTTTGTATTGAGTCCACACCATCAAGAGGAAAAAAAATGCCTTGCCTTCAAGCTATTTATCAGCTGAGAAGTGAATGTTTTATTTTAAGATTTGGTTTAAACATCAGACAACTTAAATGTTGCCTTTATTTAGAACCATGGGGAAAATGTCCCTGTATGTTTATACAGATGATGTAAATAAAATTGATTACAGTGGCTCCTGTAAACAAGTGGGATATACGTGACCTGGCCACAAAAGGTCGCCATTTTAGAAGGGTCACATTACTGGGCTGCCCAGTAATCCCTTTAGCTCAAGCAAAAAAAAAAAAAAAAACAACGAAGGAGATTTTAAATAACTGGAACTGGGTGAAGAACCCTTTACAACACATTATCTAAACCTGAAAGGATAGTCCTGACCTATTAATTTTGTAGAAAAAATGTG
Source organism: Dinotopterus cunningtoni (assembly GCA_028565755.1). NCBI lineage: Eukaryota > Metazoa > Chordata > Actinopteri > Siluriformes > Clariidae > Dinotopterus > Dinotopterus cunningtoni. The sequence continues at coordinate 9,984 of JAOTRS010120137.1, forward strand.
GTCAGAGAAAAATGAATGGAGAACACTTAAACACTTGGTAAATTTGCATGGTAAAAGCATTTACATATGCACAAAATGCACAGAGAACTCACAGGATTGGGACTAAACAGCTGTCCACAAAAAAAATCAGAAAAAAATGCTTTAATTTGCTAGGGAGCATAAAGATTTTACTTTGTAGCAATAGAAAAAGGTCATATAGTTTGATAAGTTTAGACTGACCCTATTAAAGAGCAATGGGCATGTCAGGGTAAAAATAGAAGCTCATGTTGCAATGCACCCATCATGCATAGTTGCCACTGTACAAACCTCCCAGGTCAGCTGATGACCAGGATGTACTGAATAAACAGGTCATCACATCACTGGGGCTTTTATTCCCTGTTGGACGAAGCATATTCCAGGACTCAAACTATGAAAGAGTGGTTCTGGGAGCATGAGGAATAGTTTTCACACAATAACTGGCCGACACATTGTGTGCTATAATCAAGGTTAAAGGTAACTGAATGAAATAGAGTGTGCAATTTTTTGGGCCAGGTATTATATTAGGCAGCAAGCAAACTCAAATTCAGTTTTTTATTTGTCATGTCAGTGCTGAACAAGGGATGTGCTAGACAAACACGTCTGATCCATTGAGACCCTGCCTGGCAACTTAGAGGACTTAAAGGATTGGCTGCTAATATGCAAGATACCACAAGTCAGAGCATAATGGGAATCTACACAATATAACGGAGGTGTTAAGGCACTCAGTTTGACATCATTGGTATTGAGAGACTGTACTTTACTTAATTATAATATTATATATTTTAAAACAAATGATTAGAACATGAAACCTCCTGCAACTTACTTTCTGATGTTGTTGATCAATGCTGCAAATGGCTTTTCCCATGCATACATCTTAATAATTCGAATTCCAGACACCACTTCATTCATTGTGCGTATTCTACTGTCAGTAAGGACTGCAGTTTTATTCCTGGAAGAAAGAGAGATGCAAATCTTTTTTGTTTTGAAATTCACACAAATGTAATTAAACTGCCTTGACATTCAAAATGCAAGTCAAAAGATTAATAATAAAGATTAATAAGGTTAATAACAGGTTGTAACCTGTTGTTGCATGCATTTTGTGTTAATGATAATCATGTCCTTTTGTGAGAAAATACTCATTTATCCTTTGGTTTGTGTAAATCTACACAACGATTGACTGGCTTCAAATCAAGCAAGAGTTAAACTTGTGTATTTCAGTTAAACTCACAAATTTAATGAAACTTCTGTACAACTCAGTCATTTCATACCAACACCCATAACTTAGGTTTCCTCCGGATTCTCCAGTTTCCTCCCATAGTCCAAAGCCATGCAGATTAGGCTAACTGGCGTTCCCAGATTGCCCGTAGTGTGTGTGAGTGTGTATGTGCATGTGTGTGCCCTGCAATGAATTGGCACCCTTTCCAGGGTGTTCCCCACCTCATGCCAAAAGTATCCTGGGATAGGCTTCAGGCCCCCCACAACCCTGTATACAGGATAAAGCGGTATAGACAATGAGTGGTGATTATTATATTAAAATAAAAGAAAATAAAACTGAAGCAAAAAATATAAAATGAGTCATTAAAATAAAGGTAAAGAATTCCAGAGAAAGATTTATACACTAACTGATTTATACTTTTTTGTCAAATTTAGGGAATATTTCCTCATGAAATATGAGTGCTAAAGAAATCTGGGATTTGTTTATTTGCACAGAACATAGTTCCACCCAGTCAGCAACACAAGGCATGTTTGTGGCCCCTTGAACAGGACAGGGTGAAGGGTGATGGGAAAAGGGGGCAATGGGAGAGCATGGCACACATTCATTTGCTGGACTCAAGTGTTGATAATTCTGGCACCAAGGGCCAAAGGCACCCTTGTAATTTATGTGTTGTTTTTAGGAAGTAAAAAGTTTTCCATAATGTTAAACTGGAGGAATGATCAGTTTTTTGGAACTGGATGTTGGAAGTTTTTGGAACTGAGGAATAATCCTTTTACTGGTCTACCATAAATAGACTCTCAGCACTCGCAGGAGGCAGAAGATCATATAATTTAGTTCAATCATTCCTTTAAGGTGTGAAATCTCATCAAACCTCAAGTACAGTTATTAACTGGTCATTACTATAATGCTGGTCAGCAAACAGTGTCAGTATTAAAGATTTTCTCAAAGTAAGAGGATGTGGAGTAATTCTTATTACTCACAATAATTCACAATAAAGAACAATATCAGCACAAGCATAACTCACAAACAAAATTCTCCACGTCTGCTCTTGCTGTTGCTTTACCAGTGTGTAAACCCCAAACAGGGAAAAGCCATACAATTCAACATAATTGATCATTATTTTTTTACAAAAAAATAACATTAAAAAATTATTAATTAACAGTAAATAAATATTATTGAGCAGAAAATTGCTGAAGTCGCAGTGTAAACTATGCAAAAATATTATACATTTAATGGAAGAAAGCTTGATATTTGCATCAGTGAAAAGTCAAGTGTGACACGACAAGTTAAAATTAATGCAGATGAGTATATAATATTGTAAGTACACGCATGTACACATAAGCAGAATTTCACTTTCGTCACGGTTATCATTTCTGAGCTGACATTTATAATACCAATGCCTGTTTGCAATTGTCATATCAATTAAATTGCTGGATTTCACTCTTACTTTACCACAATACACACTAGACAGAAATACACTGCCAAGTTCGCACATACAACTTAACCTCCTTTTACTTGCTGACATTAAGCAACAGCAGTTAATGACATTTAGAGAGTAGAAAAACACCAAAACAACAAGGCAGCCAACATCTACTAAGAGGCATGGGTGAAGGCTATCAGACTTTGAAAGCAAAAATATAGAGGCCATATCGCAATATGCAAATCTCTCATCAGCAGTAAAAATGAAAATTAAAAATTTCAAAGAAATACAGTAATAAGACACAACATTTTATGAATGGATTAGACCAAGATGGGTAGCGCCTCCACACAAGTGATGGAAAAAGTGTGGAGAAAGAAAGGATCTGCTCATGATTGAAAATATGCCAGCTAATCAGGCAAGCACGGTGTGGCTGGTATCATGGCTTGAGGGTTGCATAGCTGTTTCTGGAATGGGCTTAGTGACCTTTAGTTTTGTAACTCCTGATGGCAGTAGCAGTAAAACAATGACCCATAAGAAGAATAGAAGAAGAAGAATATTCAATTATTTGTCACATGTACTTTACAGCACAGTGAAATTCCTTCTTCACATATTCCCAATTAGGAAACTGGGGTCAGAGCGCAGGGTCAGCCAGCTTACAGCGCCCGTGGAGCAGATAGGGTTAAGGGCTCAACAGGGTCAAGGGCTCAACAGTGGCGATGCTGGGGCTCGAACCCCCGACCTTCCGATCAGTGACCCAGTAACCCACAGCCTTAACCGACTGAGCCACCACTGCCCTAAAACACACTGCCAACACAACAAATAACTTCATCAGGTGAAAAAAGAAAGTGGCTGCATACCAGTCGTCAATCCCCAGAATAATTAAGCATGCAGTTCACCTTCTGAAGAGGGACTGAAATGAGAAACCCCCGAAAGAAACAATTAAAGGACATTGTGGTACAAGCCTAAAAAAAACATCCCAAGCGAAGAATGCAAGTTTGGACATGCCTGGGGTGTGAGCTTGAAGCAGTTATTGGACCAAATATGAAGTGTTGTTTATTTTAACACTATACGTATGTTCAAATACTGGTGACATATTTTGTTGTTTAACACATCTAGACATAGATGTGTCAGGAAATATTAGTAAATAAAAGCTGACATTCTGATCCCTCGTCACTTATTCAACTTTTAATCTCAAACCCAAATGTCAACAGCACATAGCAAGAATAAAAGCAGTGGCCTTGACATTTCATTACTTTCCGAGTGCAGAAACAGCTGGTCTGGAATAACCTGGCCTTGCGCACAATGCATCCATAAATAATATTTATTGCAATTGACATTTTTTCTCCAAAATGTTTATGTGGAAGACACTGTGTTTGTGGTTACACACCTGAATTTGGAGAAAAGTTTCCCAAATAGGGTTTGCAGTGGCATCAGAAAAATGAGCACTGCCATTCCTGCCAAGCATGAAGGTCCAATCTCCTGCCACAGAAGGCCAACGACAGCAATAGCTTGCAGTGGCCCCACCCACAGGAAGTGCAAGAAAATTGTAACCTGAAAAATAAGGGAGTGCTTATTAATAGAACTCAGCCAAAAAAATCATCTGCAGTCATGGAATTGAAAAAAAAAGTTTGACTACTTCCAAAAAATCTAAATTTTAGCAGTGTGGTGTTCTGGAGCACTCAAATGTGTGTCTCATTATCATGCCAGAAAGGAAAAAACATCAGCCATGTCCTCAGATAAGTAATAGTTACTGCTCATCAAATTGTGAAAGGTTATAAGACGGTCTTTACAATTAAAAATTCACCATTCTACAGTAAAAAGGATTGTTTATGAACAGAGATCTTTTTTAAAGATACTTGCCAATCTTCCCAAGATGTAAAACCCCATAACATTCAGTTCAAGGTAAGGCCACGCAACACTCAGACATACAAGGAAAAAAAACAAAAAACAAAAGCTACACCATGAGAGCTACAGGCGTTTATCAGAAAAAGGCTCAACAAGTATTGTTTTCATGGATGGGTGGTTGGGAAAAGCCCCTTCAAAAAAAAAAAAAAAAACATATGGCATCTCAATTCAGGTTAAGTAAAATTTATTCCAACCAACTTAAAAACTCTGGACAATAACCTTTGGACTTATGGGTCCATGGCTTGGACATTATGTACAATGCCAAGTATGACAAAAACCAGACAAAGTGAACCATTAAGTGTAAACACCCCATAACAGTCAGCATGACGGTGCAGGAGTGATGATTTGGCCTTTTTTTTTTTCAGCCACAGGCCCTGGAGAACTGGAGAAAAGTTCACTCAATACCAGAATATTCTTGGGACAAATGTGAGGCCACCTCCAGCACCTTAAGGTAGGCCTAAACCGAGTCCTGCAAACAAGACAATGATCAAAAACTCATTTTTAAAAAAATGTTTGGAATGGCTAATTCAAAGGTCAGAACTCAACCCTGTTGAGATGCTGTGGCAGGATCTTAAGAGAAAACAAAATGCCCTCAAATTGTTGTATAAAATACAACATTACGGGCATACAAGGCGATAAGATTTCTTCAAACCTATGCAAGATGCAACTCAAAAAACAAAAATTACTTCAAGGGATTTTTTTTTTTTAACTTCCCCACCTACTTTCTGGAAATTGGATTACTATTTAAAAAAAAGATGCAGCTAGACAGAGTTACAGTATGTAGATTAATAAAAGCGAAACCTTTAAAAAGATCCAGTTAAATGATACGGTTTATGGGTAAGACAGATAGCTAGCAGCCAAGTAGCAGTTAATTTTAAGATTGATTGATTTTGGTTGAATCAAAATTAAAGTTAACTCCTACTTGGGACCACACATTTGCAACATTTTGAACTGCTTAAAATCTGGCGTAGTAAAGAAAAGCTGAAAGGAAAACTGTATCTAAGCCATTGTTTAGAAATTATTTCGTTTGAAAATGAAAAAAACTCTACTCTACTTGACTTGAGGCAAAAGTGTGAGGAAAGTGTAAAAAAAAAAAAACTGAATGATTTTGCCTAGGTGTATGCTAACTTCTGGCCTCAAAGAAATAGGGTGGCAGGATTTTGGCAAAAAAAATGGGGCAAAAAGTATATAGTCTTACAGTAAAAGTATATAGTCTTACTATAGTTTTACAGTGGGGCAAAAAAGTATTTAGTCAGCCACCAATTGTGCAAGTTCTCCCACTTAAAAAGATGAGAGAGGCC
>JAOTRS010120242.1:0-15805 GCA_028565755.1 Dinotopterus cunningtoni
ATACCTATATATTTCACAAGATGAAATTGCAACATATAAACTGATCCAGTTCCTGTTCACATCCTGGTTTTAGACTACAATCTAAATCAAGACTAAAACCTACCATCCTCAACAAACTAAAACCAAATGTAGAGTTTTTGTTTACTCTTCTTTGGGATTACCCTGCTGCTTTTGTTGTTCTTTTAGATCTGGAATTTTGGGACTGTGTTTATTTCTGCTTTACCTGAATTCTGTAGTTCAGCTCTTTTTCAGCCTGGTCTGTGTTTACATTTCATAACCTTGTGCATCAAATATGATGCATTACATGCATATACATAACCAGTACAAACTGTATACATCTAGTAACCCATTCATCTCGTATAAGCACTTTTTTGTTCTTGGTCATGGTCATGTATCCTCTTGTATCCTTTAAGGCTGCATCTAAGCTATGAAGTTGAATTTATAGCATTATAACACAAAATAAGGTTGTACAAATACTTGATTTGTGTCTGTAAATGGACACATTTCCTTAGATTAATATGATTAATATCTTAATCTTTTAAATCTAATAAACCAAAGTTTTCTTAAAATGCTGTGCTTTCATCAAAGTGAGAAAAGTAAAAATCAGGAGCTAGACTAAAATCAACAAGGTGTTTAGGGATTCTCAGCAACATCAGTACATGTGTTGATTAACGAGAAGGACCCAAAGCTTCAAATTTACTGTTCAGTCCAGACTTACTGTCCAAACATTAAGAGCTGCAGCACAGCTGAAGTCTCTCTTCCTCAGGTGGTTCACTCACTTTTATCCTTATTTGACTCTAAAGCACCTGGAAGGCAGAAAAAAATACAATAGAATCAAATACAACGGATTTCAAAAAATTTGAATATTGTGAAAGTAGACTTTCTTTCGCAATTTAACATAAAAAAGTGAAAAACTCATATATTCTAGATTCATTAATTCATGTACATTTAAATATTTCAAGCATTTCAGTTTTAATTTTAATGACCAAAATATCCTAATAATATATCATGATAACCAAAAATCCAGTACTGCAAAATATTAAACCATTTACATCCTGTGCCTTTCCACTTTTCCTATGACTTCCAAGTGAAGAGCAAAATTGACTTTTATGTGAAAAGAGGAGAAATGGTTCAGTTCTTTTTCTCCTTAGCTCCTGTAAAAACTTCTGAGATTGACTCTGGTTCAGAAGTAGCTTAATGCAAGGAATGCAACAGTCGTTGGCCATTTCCTGAAGATACCTGTGTGTGGCAGTTCTTGATGCACTGACTGAAGCTCTCCAAAGTTTCTGAATTGGCTTTGCTTGACAATCTTCTTCCAACTATGGTCATCGATGTTGCTTATCCCTCTTTTTCTACAACACCTTTCCCTTCCAGTCACCTTTCAAAAAATATGCTCAGTACAGCACTCTGCAAACAGCCAGCCCTTTAGTGATCACCTTCTGAGGTGTGTGTGTGTTAAATAGGCTTAACCTATTTGGATAGGGTATTGATGATCATCTTCTGGAAAGCTGTCAAATCTTCCCCATGCGCATACTGAACTTGGCTGAGAGATACATAATATTTATACTGTACTTATAGTAATTACTTAAACTCGAAATAAATATTCTAATATTTTGAGATAGTGGATTTTTGATTTTCATGACTAAGCCATAATCACCAAAAAGATTGAAAACAAAAAAATGCTTAAAATGTTTCACTTTATGCAAAATGAGAGTTTCACTTTTTAAATTCAATTTCAAAAGAAAACAAACTTTTTCATGATAGTAAATTTTTCGAAGATGTGCCATATAATGCGTCAGTTTCCAGGTCTCAGCAGATTAATGAAGCGTAAACATAAAGTAATGATGATAATAAGCTCAGTTCATGCTCAGCTAGCTGTTGTTAACTCTTAGTCATATTAGCATTTTTCTGAAATGGTTTAACACTGGAAGTGTAGAATTCCAGCATATGTGTGCAGCACATAAGTTTTGTGTGTGTGTGTATGTGTGTGTGTGTGTGTGTGTGTGTGTGTGTGTGTGTGTGTGTGTGTGTGTGCGTGCACAAGCACTCAGTGATTTGTGGGTCGTTGTCAATCAGGTAGGAGGGCAAGAAGACTCCACCATCTGTTGTTCTCAGACTGCCCAAACTCCCGTCTGTTCCTGACACCCACCCTACTCCATGCTCCTCAACACTCATGCTGTGTGGGTGCTGACCACAAGACCACATGCACGTTTAGAGAACATGACTCTCTTCTAGGAGTGACAACTACAGTCTGATACAGTGTCGTGTTAACACACACACACACACACACACACACACACACACACACACACACACACACACACACTTACTCCTTGAGGAATCCCAGATGTAGTTGTTGAGGATCTCACCCATGATGTAGTACACGCTAGTGAGACCTGTGAGGAGGATAAAGAAGACGGCTCTGGCCAGCGTGTCAATGTGCTCTAAGAATGGGTACACCCAGACTCCGGTCACGTTGTACACCCAACACATCCTCAAAGAAAGACAAAGAGATTGTTACAGCGCATGTGACACATACTTGTAGGCTTACAACACTCGTTTCTGTCTGTCTCTCTGTCTGTCTCTATGAGCTGCAGAACCAATAACGGCAGTGTCAATGTGTCTACCAGGACCTCTGCCTTGCAGACACTGCTCCTATTGTTCGTCTAAAGAACCTCCGACTCTGAGTATGTGTATGTCGTTATGACGTAAATTCCACTCCAGGATTCCTGAGAATAGTTTAAATTTATTTAGAGAATTGGAATAATTTGCTTTATAAACCCTTTTCTGGCTCCGTTTTATTAGGGATGATTGTAATTACTGTAATCTGAGTATCTATTAAAGATGTAGAAATTGTACAATGATTAACAGATAGTTTATATGTGTGTGTGTGTGTGTGCACCTGTGTGTGTTGATTTCATTTTAAGCCATTCTGGTAAAAGTTACAATGAATGTCAAAGTGTAGGACATAGTGTATATTTCTGGCTACACTGATTAGCAGGGAGAGTAAGTGAAGGTATTCACCAAAGCACATATCCCACACAGAAGCTGCACACAGCCAGGAGTCCACACAGCCTGCTGGGATAGAAATGACGGGTGGTTCTCATCTCAATCAGGATGAAAGGAAGCACTGTCGTATGCTAGGGATAAAAGAAAGAAATTACATTCCTTGAACAAACACTGGTACAAGGGTTATGTTCAGGTTATCTGCATCCTAACTCATTTCCAGCTCCTTCAGCTAGAAAGCAAGATAGAAATGCTATCAAGCTTCCTTTCAGAGTCAACTGATACCCTTTTTCCATCAAGGTGGATACAAAGCTAGTTCGTAGCATGTGCCCAATTTTGAATCAGTTCTTGTTTTAGACGGCCAAAGCACTGGCCATCAGACAGAAAACCCGGTTCTGTGGCACTTTGCTGGGCCAGAAGATAAAACCAGGATGATAAAACCAGGAGAACTGCTTCGCAAAGCCAGGTTGAAGTTCGCCACTACAGTTCTTGTTCTTGCCGCTAGCATTTTTTGCCATAAGCATTGACCCCAACATTGCTGCTAGCGCTAGCATTTCTGCCAACATTGCGAATAGCATTGCTGCTACAGTAACAATGCTGGGAAAGGAGAGGTGTACATGGACGTATACAGTAACGTAATGACGTGACTTTCTAGCCCATGAAAAAACAAAGCTAGTGCTTAGGAGGTTTGCTATTGACCCGGCTCTGAACCAACAGCACCCCACATGAACTATCACCTGGTTCGACTTGGTGGAAAAGTTGCTTAAGTGAACGTTCCATTTGTGCTAGGAGAACCACTGAGGCATGATTTAATTAACTATCCATTGGCCATGACCTGTCTATGAACTTTCACAATTTACCTAAGGAGTAGGTACACCAGTTTCCAGAGATGTTCATTCTTGTCGTGTCAAGTCAACTGGACGTTTTCAGATCCCTACTTATTAACTACTCTTTTTATTAACAGTTTCATGTCAGCATGACTATTGAAAAAAAAAGCACTAGGGCCAGACCTCAGACACTTCATCCTCCCTCCCTCACTCAAGGGCAATAGGTTGTTGGTCGAAATAAAGAATTTGACCTCCTAACATAATAATAACATGTCAATTTGAAATGCAGTCAGACTAGAGTTAGCTAGAGCTGCATTGATGAAAAATTATCGCTTTAAGTTGCTATGTCATTGTGAGGGTGAAAGTGATGTTCATATCAGCAATGATGGCAATTTTTGACTAATCAGGAGTTGAAATTGTTGTGCTTAAGAATTTTTCTTAAGAAAAAAAAAACATCTACAAACTGTACCATCTTACAAACTGCTACAATGTTTTTAGTCATCGACTACCATGCCTACAGTTGGCAGCAATTTTCCTTCAGCAGTACCAATCAGTGATGAAGTTCATGACAGTTTTTCTAGGATCTTGAAGTCCTGGTCTGCAAACAAATTTGGGAAGATGGGAACACCCTCTACCGTAGTGAATGCACCAAGCGAGGACACATTGCCTATTCTAGTTGTAAACCACCAGTTCTGTAATGAAGGTTTAGTTTGAGCTATATTATGTTTTAGCAGTAACATTACAGTCTAATCTGGCCATGATAGTCTCCCTGATTTATTCCCTGATTCATATATCCCTTACTACATTTCCACAGGCCTTCTGCCTGTCCTGACCTGATGAGAGGATTACCTGGCTGAAGAGGTGGTATCTGTAGTGTACTGTACATATAAAGGCTGGAGGCAGAATGCTCCTGGAGGGGATAGTGTGTCAGAGAGAGTGCTCCCAAGGTCAAGGCTTATATTTCTCTAACTGGCCTCCTACCAGTTGACAGAAGAGCTGACATGATACCACATGTCCATCTCCCCCTGCTATCTGCAATGAAATCCCCACTAAATACCTCTTGGTGGGTCAGGGTTGGGTTGAGGTTACATGGTAGTGTTGGTTTTTCTAAGATGGGTATTATCATAAACGTGAGCTTAAATAACAATCATATTTTCGGAAAGATGTTGTTTTGAAACATAGCTTGCTCGAATAGTATATGTGTTTGTTGTCATTTTTCAATAAACTGTGAATGAAAAACGAGAGTTCTTCCAGCAATAATGGAAAAAAAAATCTGGTATAGACGCTACCAATTTCTGGTTTAAGCTCTAAATAGTTACAGGTCTAGATGTGCTTAATCACATGCTTAATGTTATCCCCCAGTTTGTGGGCTAAAGTTGCAGGTAGACGTGTTCTTGTGGTTTAGCTGTAAAAAATTCCCTCCAAACAAACAGCATGGTGTATCCAGATGACCATAAACTCTACAGGCCCATGTTGCATGGTTTCATTTGTACAACAATAATAGAGCAAAAAGCAATTTACTCCATTTAGTACTTTAGCCACTTTGGCCAGCATGAAGTTTACTTTTGGTGACATTAGAGGTGGGTTATTTTTGTGCTGTGATTTAACATATTTATTTTGAAGATTTATCACTCATCTTTCCATACACAAAGTGAAAGAATGTTACTCATTTGTCAGAACGCCATGTGTAATAATGAATGATTTTGCAGTTATTCCAAGTCCTGGCCTTTGTGTCCTGTGTTTTGGCCTTCGTGTTTAAAGCCTTATATACATATAGGGTTCCCACCTCGGGTCTGTGTGCATGGAATTTGCATGTTCTCCCCGTGCCTGATGGGTTTCCTCCAGGTACTCCAGTTTCTTCCCACAGTCCAAATACATGCAGATTAGGCTAATGGGCGTTCTTAATTTGCCCGTCGTGTGTGAATGAGTGTGTATATGTGTGTGCCCTTCGATGAACTGGCACCACATCCAGGGTGTATCTCAATCTCAAAGTCTCAAAGTCAATATTATTATTTATTTATAACTTAAACTTAAACGTGGTTTAGACTGACACTGAATTTTAATATTTCTTAACTAATATGGTGTCCAACTGTGCTTAAAACATAGTGATTTAAGTTATACTTTTATGCTCTAGGGTTCCAAGCAATCATAGATGTGACTGGATGCTGTAACCTTCCTTAACATACAAGGCATGGTTTTTTAATGTCATACATAGATTTGCTAACAGTTATGCAATCCTGTTTTCATTAAATACATTGTAATTTAATTCATTTAAAAAAATAATCATAAATAGTGCTTATTTAACAATGACTCTGCTTACACCAACCCAGATATACTCTCATCGATCTCACACCCATGAAAAGATCTGCAGATGTAATTTTTTTTCCTATGCATAGATGAGCAGGGGATTTTTCCACCCCTTTATATGACATAACATTCATCAAGTCAAATGGATTAGTAACAATTTCCCATCGTCCCAACACACCTGGACTCACCTTTTGATTTGCTTTCCTTGTTCCTGGCACCTAAACAGCCCAAGCTCATCAGTTATTAATCTGTTTAACTGACTGTGATGTGAAATGCAGACAGACAGTATTCTACAGGATGCATTAGAGCTCCATGGCAGATGTTTTTTTTTTTCTGAATGCTGCCATCACTTATCAATTGGCAAGGTTCAAGGAATCTTAATGTTGTGATAAAGATTTCAGTCAAAATACACCTCTCGGTCAAATTAGCATGTAGTGTAGTGTATGGCAAAGGGAACATCGAGGAGTGTGTAGTGGTGTTGTGTACAGTATGTTCATACTGACGACAACAAGGTGCCATATGTCAAGCAGGAGAAAGCTGTTTGACTTCTGGCATAGAGATCTGCTCACTCCTGCAAGAAGCAATCACAGCAGAAGTGTGCAGTTAGAAATGATTTTGTGAATCATTGCCATGCATGCCATCCAAAAACTCCACACCACAAAGTCCAGTTCTTATGCCAGAAATGGCCAGGTTTACCCAGTGTGAACCTTTCTTTCCTGGCATGTGGAAAATGATGTCAATGACAGAACGCACTTCATTAGCTCAGGACCATCATGTTCACCTGATAAGATGAATAAACAGCTTGGGAAGTAATCAACACCAGCCTGAGCACTGGGAAAAGGATAAATAGGTGGAGCGTGGGGCTTAAGAAAACAGCTACAACTAACTCCATAAATAGTTTATGGTGCAGAGGGCTGCACCGGTGGAATGGCTAGCACAGCATATCACCTTTGTCTCACCGAGTTCCAGTTCACTGCACGACTAAAGGCTGATGTAGATATACCTAATTGTTTACCGTTGGTAATTAGTCATAAAGGCCTGCATACAAGTACACTCACATACACACCACACAGTGAGCTTTGTTGCCCACTGCGTCAATTAAAGCTCCTATGAACTAACCTATTGAATTAAATATGATTGTGGCCTGGCACGCTCTCGCCAGAGACAGATTCAATTGCCACCAAGTCTGATTTAGGTTCTGTTGCACTTGCGATGAATAAAAGTTTGACCCAGACACTGTCTAAGCGCAATCTGGAAAGGCATAAGATTGAAGAAGTTATCGTAAAGTTTCTAAAAACTCTCAGCTGACTCTCAGCTGTTTGAAGCTTCGCCACATGTGCACTGCTCAATTAGGCATCATTATTTTATTTTATTTTATTTTATTTTATTCTGTCTTAGTACCATACATTGACAGATAGGGGGCATCCTTTTATTACTCTTAGACTCATTGGAAGACGTGAGTTAAAAAAAAAATGTAAAAAACGTTTTAGTATCTTAAGTTGTTGTCGTTTTGTCTGTCTCTGGTCACGCTGGTCTCTCAAGACGATCACTATGATATCTTTACCACCTCCACCATCATGATTCCTAAGGCTCTAATTTTCATGATTGGAAGAGAACGAGAGAACAGCTCTTATGTTGCTCGCATTTCTAGTGCTTCCTGTTAAACCCAAACCCTTGACAGATGTTTCCTCAACATCTGTAAGGTTTATCGTGATCTTCTAGCCTTCCCCCCTTCCCCCGCTCTTTATCCAATCCACAGCACAGTCATCTTCATATTTTTTTTTCGAGAGCAGGCTTTCAGAAAACATGAGTCATTTTAGTACTTCTAGTCTAGTTTCGTCTTAATCAACACCTCACAGTCCTCAGAAGAAATTCAATCCGGTTGCTATCCTCGTGAGTGAGGTGTAAAGCCTGTGTACGAGCCTAATTGCTCTGCTGTAGGTAAGCAGTGAAAAACCAGGCAGGCAGAATTGAGGACAGATCCAGGGTTTTTAGAGGAACAGAACCGAGGAGTGGAGGACTGTTGCTGTGGAAGCAAGGAGAAACAAACAGACGAGGTACCATGGAATGCTGCAAAATATTTACACTGGTGTAATGGTATAATAATCCACCGCAACCGTCAAGACAGCTCACATATCAGAAACTAGTCTCAGTCTCAGTTCTCTCTGCGACTCATAACGACTTGTTCAGTCGTGTTGGGACTGCGCTTTAGCACAGAAACAACATTGCTGTTCTCACATTAGTCAGACTTACCTGTCATCAAAACAAGAAACGGATGTTCCAAATCACCTCTTGCACAACTTCACCTTTTTTCTTTTTTTTTTTTGCATTTGACATCAGGATAACCCCAGGCATTGAAAAAATATCTCACATAAAATATTACAATAGTTTACTCAAATAGTATTCAGGTCTTGTTGTTGTTGAAACTCTCACCATTCCATGGTTCAGCCACTGAGGGATGAAATTATCCAGGAGTCTTGGGTACACCAGATCTCGGTCATAGAGGTACAGGATCCAGAACATGGTGACTACGAACTGTAAAATCAAACAAACACATAAAATAAGATCTGTAATCTTTATATGAGCTTCTCACCATAAACAAGCTTTCATGGTGCTCTTTGTTGTTATCTGTACAGATTGCACTGTGTGGTTCAGCACAGGTTACTCAGAAAGATTAAACATTACATTGCAGTGCCAAATATAGATTTACTGTCTTTACTGCTGTTATAACATGACAATCATTAATTGTGTTTTTTCTTTGTTTCCAGTTTGTTTAATACAAATTGTCTTTTTGCTCAGGTTGCTAGATAGCACTCCTTATACACTGCCAAAAATTACAGGTCAAATAATATTAACACCTACTGTATACTGAAGCTCAATTATTTATGCACATTCCTTACCTTCACTTAAATTAGCCAAATGTTCACTTATTATACACCCAAACCACATTTTCCAGCCTTTTTTTTTGTCCAGCCATGCCCCTAATTATGCATACTTTTATGGCTTAATATAATTTTAACTGATGAATTACATTTTTTAAAAATTACACCTGTACAGTTGTCATGAATGGAAAATCTAGATATGGAGAGCAAAACTATTTTTGTACCATGCTGCAAATGTATATCTCTGTTGTAACCTCTTGGTCACACCATGCCAAAATAAGTAGCGCTTTTCTTTTTAAAAAAAAAAAATCATTAATTTATCTATTAATATAGTTACTTTTATTTGATTAGGTTGACACAGGCTTTTTAAATTAACGTTTGTTAAAAGAAAGAAATGTCACTGTCCAAATTTTTTTAATTAATAATACTTAATTTGCATATTATGTCAGTATGGTAGATTAGTGGTTATCAGTCACCTAGCACCTCCAGGTCCTGAGTTCGATTCCCACCTCAGGTCTGTGTGCATGGTGTTTCCTTCCACAGTCCAAAGACATGTAGATTAGGCTAATTGGTGTTCCCAAATTGTGTGAATGTGTGGACTGGACTAGAGGTCCTACCACAATCATACAAAATGGGACTAAATACAATGGTCACCATTGGCCTCTATGGTCCCTGGTTGGACTACAAAGGTTCCTAGATGAATGGATGAAATTGGATATTGAAGTTTAATATAACAATTAAGTACTGCATATTTTCAGTAATGGTTTTAGTCAAACATTCAACATCTTGCCTTGAAGTTCCTTGGTTTAAGTGTTCTATAAGTTCTATAACTTAAAAACAGAATGCAAAGTAATATTTGTCTTTTTTTTCTGAGAAGATGTGGACATGACATCAAGCAGCAGATCGAGCCTACATTCAGCATTTTTATAATTACAGATTTTTCAAAAATCCAAAAAATCTATGAAGTGTAAAATAAGCATGTGACTCCTGTTCGAGGTCCTCGACCCTAGTTAAGAGTAGTTCCATGTGAGCAAGAAGTTTCTGTTCTGCTTCCTGTGTAATACCTTAGTCATTTCACTTTCCAGGAATAATCTGGCCATGGCTAAATAAACAGAGCCCTGTCAGAAGGACAGGTTTGGTGAATAAACACCACTGATGTGGTTTCTTTCAGTTATTCAAGAGTAGCCAGCTTCCTGAGTGTAGAACGCCCTAAAAGACGCAGGCCTCAGCGAGGCCACACTGCTCCCGTAAGGTGTGGAACAGCCTCCATACATAGTCCAATTCAAAACCGATCCAATCCGCTGAGCAAGACTTCTTTTAAAATTTCTCGAAAGGTTGGTCCAAAACAAGCTGGCTGCCTTGAGTGGTCCAAAAGGTTTTCCATAAAATATTGGGAACAACATTGGAACAACACTGGAACAACATCAAAAGATTAGCATGCTTTTGGGGGCTGGGAGGTAAACTTGAATTAAGGAGAACAACAAAAGAAAAATACAGAAATAAGGCTTGGACTTGAAGATGGAGGCAGTGTTAACGTTCACAAACACACACACACACATATACAAGAAAGGGTATGAATAAAAAGACGAATCAGGAACTACTCAAAAAACAAATGCAAATCAGTAAAGCCAACTGAGAGCAAAACAAGGGGTGGAGACAAGAATGTATAGTCATGTCAAAATTAGAGTCCAAGAGCCAACATGTGTGCTGGAAAGGGAAAATTACATGACATTAATTACGTCAAACATGGTGTATGCTCTTTTTCATTGTTTGCCACTGTCCGCTTAACTGAGCTCTAAACACACAGTAGAATGCTGCCAAAGTTGTTCAACAGAGTTTTGTACTGCTAAAATGGGAATACTTTAAAAATGTAACAATTTGCAAAATATCAAATTAATTACCAACCCACCTTCATGCTCAATGTTTTTAACTAGTCATAACAAATAAGACAGGACTTCTTAACCTCGCACAGAAGCTTTTTTTTATTATGTTAACAATCATTACCTTTACTTATAAATTACAGAAATGTGGTTTAGACTGAGATTTAATAATTTAAAAAATTTTTGCTCAACTGCACTAAAAACATAATTTAAGTCTCAGCTTCATGCTCTGGGTTTCTAACCAATCATAGACAAGGATGCAGCCTTTTAACTAATTAAAATAAATCGTTAAAACAAAAATCGCTGACTAATAAATAAATACAAATGAACCTAGGTACTGTATGTACTGTACTTACTACTCCTACAGGGAAAGCTAGCACAGCCATCATCCAATCCCGCAAACCAATCAGCTTCCGGAGTTGTCTCTCTTGCTCCATGCTTGCTGTGCCCTTCATCAAGAGGCTAGAGAGGTCTGTCAGGACGCACACTCCAAAGAACACAGCTTGGATGACCTGCAGAAATAAAAACAATACTGAGCATGAATGCTACAGTAACGGCAGATCTATGCTTATATCCAAAATGTGTAAATCTTCTGTTTTACTATGCAGTGTTGTGCATAGTATAAGAAAAGCACTCATTTCTGATACTGCTTTGGAGTGCAAGGAGGAAATATGGAAAATCTGGTCAATTTAAACATCAACTTTGTATTACCAACATGCCACTCGTAGTTGTGCTCTAAAGGCTGGCACCGCAGATTGTTTCCTAAACTCTGGGCATAATTGTGTTCGGGGCTATGTTGTTAACAATGTTGTTCTGCTATACCAAAATCTATGGTCACATGCTGCTGCTGCAGAATGAATCTGACGTTTGGTCTTTCGCATCTTCCTACGTTGCCTTTTTTAAAGTAACTGCCCACTAATATTACCCCCAATGGGGGATAATTTTGCCTTAAAGCTACACATGCAGCAGCCCTTTTATTGACTCTACTCATTGGTGGGCGCCTTAAGTGAAAAGAGATGGACTCCCAGTTTCATAAGTTAGGCTAGACATGACAGACAAGCCATTAGAACACACACACACACTTTCCAAATTAGGAGACCTTTTTTAAGTTTAAGCTAGCTCCTTATACTGATACTGTAATTAGCAAACCAACACAAGTGAATGAAGCCATGGCACAAACCATGGGAGCTAAAATATGTCTTCGACCCTTTCACTGCATCCATACAAGAGACATGCTGAAAAGAGCTAAAAAATGAAGTTATCCCCATTCAGTATTCATGCAGATTGAGGATGCCCTGTACACACTGCAGACTGCCCACTCTCTCATTGCCAAAGCATCGCCAGATCATCACGTTTCCACGTCCATGATTCAATTACGGTGTAAGGCAGGCATCTAACATCTTTTCATGAGCTCTGCGTCTGACCACCAGTATGTCCACTGTTTGTACATCTTGCCCACTACAACCTTTCCTTCTGATTTGCCTTTATTGGGGTATTTTCTTAGCAGCTGTGCCCATAAGGCCAGCTGACCTGAGTCTCCTAAACACAATGTTTGTGCACACTGGTTTCTATCTTGTTCGATTTAACATCGCAGCCAATGAAGGAGCAGTGAGGTGTGTCTTTCTCAAGTTGACCACTTGTAAGTACTTGTTTTCTTGCAAATCTTCTAATGAAATCTTTGAGTTCTTGGGTATATATCACAAAGAATAACATTCCTTTCTCAAGGCAAATATAGACAAATGAGTTTAAAAGTAAAGCTGTTTATGTTTGCCCATTTTTGTTTCTAATCTACACTGAAAATGACAGATCACTCTCTCTTTGTAGGGAGAGGCACAAAAACAGGTCTGGAAAAAACAGATCATTGCAAAACTTTCAAAGGTATAACACTGATTAAAATGTAATCTTTGAAGTTTTAGATGAATGATGAACATGTTTTCTGTGTTTTGGTATTCTTTTTTACATGTCAATGTAAACATCCAATAATGCCTTAGTATAGTATACTAGTACTAGTATACAGTAGTAGTATAGCAGAACAGTAGTTAGATTTTTTTTGCCAGTGTAAATATAGTTTTGGAAGACTTTTTGATGAAAAAAAGTGTTAAGTTTCCCTTTGTGTGGAGACTTTTGGGACAGTGTATTTATTTTAACAAGAAAATCATTAAAACTCAAAGAAAAAACGTGTCCTGATGTTTTTAAAGCGCCAAAGTAGAATGTAAAAAAAAAAACTTTGTTACATGACCACACGCCATTTCTATTAAATTCTTTGTATAACTGAAAAAAGGCGTTTATGTGGAAAACATGAGTCATGAGCTTTTCGGACAAAAACACAAGGCGCATCTTTGCGCATGCGCAGATGCCACCTGACACAACCTACATATGCTACGTTGGATATGACTTGCGCAACTCCTGTATGTTCATGCAAATGAGATGATGAGTTATTGTAAACTGTGTGTGTGTGTGTGTGTGTGTGTGCGTTTGTGTGATGGCCTGTGTTTTTTAGCTCATACGGTCGTGGTGCTATCTGATTCAGTCAGGAAGCATCATCTCTCTCTCTCTCTCTCTCTCTCTCTCTCTCACACACACACACACTAGCTGGGGCCGCATGGTTTTTCCCTGTGGGTTTTAGTTATTAATAACCAGACATCCTCTGGGTTTATGAGGAACACTTACCAGATCTATGAAGGTGAGAAACTTCCAGCTCCCGCCGTAGGTCTGGTGCGCGGGCATGTCTATGGCTTTGTAATTGCAAATGATGGAGAAATACGACAGCAGGATAGCTACTCTCAGGATTTGGGAAGGGATAAGCGCCATGTTGTTTTATTTCCCGTCCAGGATGCTGGTACCTCCCGCGGCGAGGAGGAGAGGATGCTGGACGCGAGGAGGGAGGAGGGGGAGAAAGGATGCTGTTGCTATAGTAACAGCTAAAGCTGCCACGTACGGTAAGCGCGCGATGTTTGCCGGGATTTTCAGCGATGACGTCAAGACAATTTTGGAGCTCACAGGACCGTTTCTAAGCAAGAATGCACATCTCGTAAATGTTCGTGTTCTGCTCTAAAGCTCTCACAGTCACCCAATACGCTCCTGTGTGCCAGCTCTGCTCTATAGCATGGCGTGGAGACACAAACACACACACACACACACACACACATATATATATATATATATATATATATATAACTGTAGATTTGTATATGTCTCCAATCTCTAATTAGGATATACACACGCATATCCTTCCGATTGTTATGGACAGTACCTGCTTACTGTACATCCCCTTTTCCACTTTATAGCATTATCTATTCTGTACTTATTGCATACACTCACTGCATAGTATTGTTGCACAATATTTACTGTGTGTTACTGCATTTACTGTATTGTGTATATATACTGTGACTCTATGAACCTGTACTATGCAATGGCAATAAAGTTGTACCTACCTACCTACATATTGATAAAAGAATATGCTCCCTACAAAAGGTATTAAACCATTTTATTGTGGTCTATTTTTGTATATAATAAATTTTTATATTATACAGTCCTATGTAACAAAGTTAAACCGTCATGCAATTTCTAAAAGAATCCAGTAATTACATCTTTTTTTTCCCATTTCCATTAGCATGCGTGCTACTGATGTTATGTAAACTATGCTGCCATCCACTATATCAGAGTGTAACGCCACGTCATGAAGAATAGTGGACATTAAACCAAAATAGTCGTTGGTTTCATATCTAAACACATTGACCTATAACAGTAGAGCGCTAAAAATTATTTTAGAAAATAATGATGCATTATCATTATCATTGTCTTCTGGGGTGCTAAAATTTAATTTCCGAGCATAAGCCCCTCCCATACAAATTTGCACCCTTGTTCTTCTGGATTCAAAGTAGTAAACCTAACAACTTTTTTGGGGCACAAAGACCCGTCCATGATTCTGTTTCATTGACCCTGTTTAAAGCCTACTGTCCTATTCCCATGTTTCTAAACTTTCACTCTGAGACAGCAAGGTGGTGCTTTACCGCCAAATAGAAACAATAAAACATGAAGGCACCTCTGTGGGGGAGGTTTTACAAGCACCTTATAATCCAGTCAAGACTGACCTTTGTCAGGTGAAACCTGTTCTTATGTAACTTCCTGGCAGCGAAGCAAAAGGCGCCGGGATTCCAGAGAGTGACGTGTTTCTGAGTGTTTTGTTTAGCAGGAATACGCTGAGGGCTCTACAGTAGGGTATTGCTGAGGGCAGAAACATGGGGTGTGGAAGATACGCAGGAATTTAATGAATTTCCTGTGAGTAATTGTTGACAACTTCTGGGTACAGAATAGGCCTCCAGTTTCACGTCATGCCATTTTCTTTTCACCTTGTATCCTTTTCTGTAACCTATCTCTCTATTGTTCCATTGATAAAAAGTTCTACTGGTGTAAAAATTAGTAAAAATAGCATAAATCGCACCTGTCTTTCTGCCTTTTATTTCTCTGGTCAGGCATAATTTTAGTGTTTCTATCATTCTTGAAATGAGGTGTATAGCACTGTTATGGGACATCTCATAAAATGATAAGATGACAGGAAGTAAGCTCTTTGCTAACTAAGTCTGGGCATGTCACAGATCAATCTGGTGCCCAACAGAAACACGAAGACGTTGAAAGACAGGTTACACTGGTTACGGGCTGCATGATATGCTATTAACTACAGTTATTTTCCTTTGCACACGAGACAGAAACACAGGGTTCCATGATAAGCGTTGTCACACCTCTAAATCCTTTAACAGCAATCACACTTTTGCAAAACAAAATATCACAAGCAGGTATGTGATAATAGCTTTCATGTCTGCTTTTTTCTCTATTTTACTCATGTGTAGCTCGGTGGGAATATCCATAACATCTCTCTATTCCCAGCTCCTCTGCTCACACT
>JAOTRS010120284.1:0-15799 GCA_028565755.1 Dinotopterus cunningtoni
TAATGTTTATCAGTACATTACAGAAAATAATGAACTTTATCACAATATGCTAATTTTTTGAGAAGGACCTGTATATACCACACTAACTGTTTATATATACCACAATTTGCCTCGTAATATACCACACTTTACCTCTTCACAAACCACACTTTACCTCTTTATATACCACACTCCAATTGTTTATATACCTCACACTGTTTATATACCACAATACAACTGTTTGTATACTACACCTTACCTCTTTATATACACAACAATTTATTTCTTTATTTACTACACTCTGCCTCTTTATATTCTAAACTCTGTTTATATAATACACTTTACCTCTTCATGTACTACACTAATCGATCATACACCACACTTTACTTATTTATATACACCACTCTGCCTCTTCATATACTACACTTTACCTCTTTATATACCACATTCTCCTTCTTTATGTCCCATACTCTAACTGTTTATATCCCCATTTCTACCGGTTTATGTCCCATATTTAACTGGCTTACAGCTCACTTAATCTGTTTATATCCCTCACTCTTAACCTGTCTTTGTCCCACATTTAATTTGTTTATATCTCAGTTTTTACCTGTTTATATCCTGCACTTTACCTTTTTATACCTCACTCTTAACCTGTTTGTATCACACACTTTGTTGTTTTATATCCCACATTTAACAACATTTAATAAGTTAGCATTTAACTTATACCTTGCCCTTTACCTGTTTATGTCAAGTTTATATATTAATGTATTGCCAAACAATAATAGTCAGGGGTCGGGGTTTCGAGCCCCACCATTGCCGTGTCCCCACTGTTAGGTCCTGGGGCAACACCCTTATCCCTACACCCCGTACAACCCAGCCACCGCATGCATGCTGCTCTTACGCTGGGTTATAAAATGGGATAGTTGCAACAGGAATGGCATCTGGCGTAAAACCTGTGCCAGGGGATCAAATGATCTGATATGGCCACCCCTGGGATAAAAGGGACGAAGCCCTAAAAAAGTATTCGTAAACTGACTACCTGTGTGTGGTTTACTGTTTACTTTTTAATCATACAGTGTACCTGACTGGGCTACCTGTTTACCTAAGTGCCTACCTGTTTATCAGTGTGTTTAATTTAATAAAATTTTATTTGTATAGCACTGTTAACAGTGGTCATGTTGCAAAGCAGCTTTATAGAATCAAAAGAAAATTATGGTAATGTGAGAAATGTGTATGAATCAAAATGTTCAGATTGTCCCTGGTGAGCAAAGTTTCTCTACATGAATAGCTTTAGTTAACGCTCAACTGTTGATTATACAGTTTACCTACTTATAGTATCTCCTTGGATTACTTTTTAATTAGTTATATATGCAAAAGTGTGTAATATATGTATTGAACAACATACTAATTTCATTTCACTAAATGCATCTCATTTTGACTCCTTTTTGTAGGCATAGACCCGGAAGAAAGTTTTAAAGAGTGTGGGAGGAACCGAGAAGCCATGCGACTGTGCAGAGATGGTAGGTGCTTTCTCTCTCTCTCTCTCTCTCTCTCTCTCTCTCTCTCAATCTATCATGTAGATGTCACTTCTTAGTCAGTAACAAAAATCTCCTGCGTGTGGCAGCATTTTAGTTTTAAATCGGGCAAAATCAGTTGCTAGATTCAGGGAAATGGAGTTTGTGGTGGCAAATAAAAAAAAAGTCAAGTCAAATTTATTTATAGCACATTTAAAAAAACAACAACCGAAGTTTACCAAAGTGCTGTACAATGATTGGAAAAAAATAAAACAACCAGGATTAAACAACTTAAATGAAAGGACCTAAAATTAAAATTTCCACTGGACTTAAGAGCAGTCAGGACATGTTCTCCGGAGTGATGATTCACGGAACTTGACTGGTGTGGAAGAGTCCAGACCTCAATCCGATTGAACACCTTTGGGATGAATAAGAGCAGAGACTGTGAGCCAGGGCTTCTCATCCAACGTTAGTGTCTGGTCTGACCTCACAAAAATTCCCATAAACATACTCCTAAACCTGGTGGAATGTATGTCTGTGTATGTATATAGACACACACTATAGTTAAAACAAAACTAGGGGTTCACTTAGCTCAAAGACATGTAATTTTTGAGGGAGCTAAATTTAACCAGAGGCAACAAGAAGTAGGCGAGTCAATAGATAGCTTCCGTACAACGCTACGTTGCCTAGCAGCCCTGCACGATGAAATGGGTAAGATACAGTCTTGTGGTGGGACTGAGAGACAGACGTTTATCAGAGCAGTTACAAAAAGGATGCCAAAATGCTTAAAGGTAACTATAAAGCAGAAACCTCCAACACTGTTAATGTGCAAAGACGGCAGCGTCCCAACAGGAGCAGCAAAGTGCAAGGCAGGCAGCCAGTTAAGAAATCACAGGAGCAAAGACAAACCCAGTGTGTGTGTGTAAATTTATAAGTAATCAATAAAAGTGACTAAAAAGTATATTTAAAAAACAATACAAAAATAAAGGGAATCAAATGTCTCAGCCAGGTGTAAAAGCCAGTGAAAAGAAGTGGATTTAAAGGTTTGTAATGTAGATGTCGCTCTAATATTAAGTTCCATAATTTAGGCGCCGCGACAGCAAACGTTCGGTCACTACTGAGTTTTAATCTACATTTTGGGACATACCGGAGTAACTGGTCTGAGGACCTGGGATTTGTTGATATTGTATTCAGCTGTAAACGCACAGAGATGTACAGGGTTGTTGTAAAGCCATTTAGTGATTTAAAAATAAGTAATAAAATCAACCCTGTAGTGAACAGGGAGGCAGTGAAGTGATTTTTGATACCAGAGTGATGTGGTCGCGTTTCCGTGTGCGCCGGTTAAGAGTGAAGCAGCAGAATTTTGGACGAGCTGTAGGCGAGAGAGAGAGTTGACCAACTGACTGACTGATTCCTGTATATATTTAATTACAGTAATCAAGTTGAGATGAAATAAAAGCATGAATTGCTTTCTCAAAATTTGCGAATAATTAAAAAAAGCGACTTAATCTTAGCTAAAATTCCTAGTTCAAAGAAACTAGATTCAACCGCTGAGTTTTTATGTTTGTCAAATTTTAAATCCTTATCAAATATTACACCTAAATTCCCAGTAAAATGCTAAAGTCGCTGCCAGGAGCACAACAAGGAATCCATTTGTCCAAAAGCCACAATCTCAGTTTTATTTTCATTTAATTTGAGGAACATTTAGAGACATCCATGCTTTAATGTCATTTAAACAAGCAAGAAGGGACTTAATAGCATTTTTAGTGTGTGGTCAAGGGTGTGAGAGTCACATGAGTGTTGCTAATCAGTGTCCGTATATTGCTGTGTGAGGTCTCTATATAATTTCAGTTTTGAATCACACATACACACTGTTGCTCCACACTGACCCCTTGGCATGAGCAGTAGAAAGAGTTAGTTAAAACAAGCTAATTTGTTAAAACAAGCTAATTTTAAAAAGCTGAATAAGAGCCGTCGAGTTCTCACGCACTTCTTAATCCGAACAGTCGTTAGTCGCAGCCCTAGCTGGTATAAATGAAAGGGCAGTTATGACTGTGCTGTTTCAGATCTTTCGTAAAGCTTTTCAAACTTGGTGGTGAGTTCACATTGTGGCAAATGAATAGTGTAGGTCTTTATTACAAAATAATAATAATGAAATAACTGACACAGCAGCTGATCTTAGCATACTGTCAGGCTTAACAAACATATTCGTTGGCGCTGTGTTATTGCAAGATCAACAAATCCTTATTTACACAAATTACCGATGAGTCATAATCATAATCCTCTCCCATCATCATCATCATCATCATCCGCCAGTTTTTCACCTCTTCATTTTAACGACCGCTTCCTTAATAACGAATTCTGTTTACGCGTCATTAGGCCAGTCTAAAGCACAGCTCAGATATCAAGTTCTCTCCCCGATTGACTTTGTGAGACAAAGGACATTTAAGAAGGATTAAAGTAAGCAAGACAGATAGAGAGAGAGAGAGAGAGAGACCATATCTTGCCTAAGTATTGCTTAAGTATAATATGGAAATTGAATTGCTCAGAAAGTGGAGTTATACAGTACTGTGCCCGAGTGCATTTCTTCATATTAAATTAAATAATGTTAATTAAATGAAAGAATTGGAAGCAAATGTTTTATTCTGCAAGTGCCTAAAGATACAATGTAAAAACTGGTTGTTTATGAAACAACCTCAGCAGCAACCTCATTTCCCCTCTTGTCCATTCCAGCCACTCAGCATTCAGCATCACCAGTATAACTAATCACTGGCCTGATCATCTGCACCTGTTTCACTCCGGTTCATGCCTTAAGTTAGATGTTTTTTTTTTTTTTTTTAATGCTTGAATGATTCATAGGTCACTGTGTGGCTTAACAAGCAAAAAAAAAAAACATTCCTCTGAAACCGCTTAGAATATGAGAGGCAAAAAAATTCCTTCAGAAAGCCTGGATAATTATTCCTCAAGACTATATTAAAAATACTGGCTTTCTGGAAGCAAAATGTAAAGAAACGAGGAGGGGTCAAGACTTGACTTTATGACTATACGTCATAAATTGATGCAAAATAGTCCAAAATAATAATGAGGAGGGAGATAATCGATCAATCAATATAAACTGCAAATAAAAGCATGATTTTAGGTCTGTCCATCCATCCAATATCTATAACCACTTATCCTTTGTGTATCCTATTCCCATGTCGATCCTGGATAGGGTGCGAAACCCATCCAAGGCACCCAGTCACACACTACATGCAATCTGGAAATGTCAGTGAGCCTACAGTGCATGTCTTCGGACTGTGGGAGGAAACCGAGCACGCTGAGGAAATCCACCAAGCACAGAGGGGTGAACATGCAAACTCCACACGCTGAGACTGGCGGTCACATTAGTGATTAGTGGACCGATCGGTTCAAAACCAAGAGCGTGAATATCTTAGACATTGACACGAGCAAGTGAGAAGTCGCTCTTGCCACTTGTAGTGTCTTGTGGGTGTGAACAGAACTCGTCTCGTTTCTGCTCGTCTGTCTGCACTGTCCGGGTTTTTTGTTTTTGCTCAGTTGTCTTTAGCTGTTGTGTATATATAACTTCTAAGATCTAACTAGACTATCACGAATAAATTATCACGTTTTTCATTTACTCATTATGTTCCAGCATTCAAATCAGGCTAACTCTGCTGTTGACGCACCACTAACGTCCGCTACCTCCTTTCCACGTTTTGTTGTACTTCATAGGGAATGTTTTAAGGCTATCTTTTGGATTTGTCGCTTCTTTTTTGTCATTTATTTCTTCATCGAATGTTGCGCAGGTGCTGACGTGTCGCACACGTAATCAAAAAACAAGAGAGCGTCCATCAGTCTAATGGTCAGGCCAAGACTCGGATTGAGAGTTTGTGACTTGAATTAACATCTCCTTCCACTCCATCAAAACCTCTTCCTTTTTGTGCCTGAAGTGGTTACACGTGAGCATCGTTTATCTAACATTTTATTAGCACGGTGACGCAATGGAGACAGCGTACGAGGTGCAGCGGAAACGTTTCACGATTTCACGTTTATCCGATTGAAGAGAACTTGCAGAACGGGAATGGACCCGTGGGCGTTCCGTCAAGTAAAAGCTGCTTTAGTCTCAGAATAAAAGGTTCTTTATTTACTAAACAGGTGTAAAAAAAAAAAAAAAAAGCTTTTAAAAAACATTTCAAACTTTTTCTCTAAAGGTACGGTGAAAAGATTTGCCCTGTGTGCGAAGGTTACAAAAGATCTAGAATCAGCTCTGTTTTTGGGCAAGTCTACGCTTTCATTGTTACAAGAATTACCTGTTGCGTAGTGTTTTCATTTCAGTTTCGCTTTCACGCTTACCAGAAGTTTTAACGTGTCTACTGGAAACCGCTCTGTCCACGCCCACAACCTGCCCGAACACACGCTGAGAAAGCTCCGCCCTACCCTCGAACCATGGCTTTTATTAGCGTAAACCTGTAGAAGCTTCGAATTCAGTTCACAGTGAATTTGATGAGCTTTACAGTGAATTACATCACATCGTCTAAACTGGATTTCTCGTGTGGGTTGTTTGACCTGCATACGATGGATGAGTGATGTAACTAGAGCTGCACGATTAACCGTTATTATCAATTAGTTCGAATTTATGGTTTATGTTGATATTAAAAAATGAAAATATCAAGTTTTGTGCTGAAAACATGTAAAATGCTTTCAGGCAACTGTTTGATTTTATTTAGCATGTAAGTTGCGTGTGGTTTACAAAATAGTTTTTTTTCAGTGATTAAAAAAATCTATTTTACTTTTTATAAAAAGTAATTTAGGTCAGCAGCTTGCACTTTAACAATCCCTCATATTTTGCTAGATTAAGCAGGACTTGTAAAGACTGGTGAAAGTTTGTACTTTATAAATCCCAAAAAGAGGCATGAACGTTATTGTACTGATTCTTGTTATCTTAAAAAAAAAAAAAAAAACAGTAAAACTTGTTAGTGTTAGTTTGCTCTTTGCACTTTTAGTCCAAATAAGCATAAAATAAAAAAATAACTTTTTTTGTTTTATTCACTTTTATGTATTTTAAGGAAAAAAAAATCAAATTTTGTCTCAAAAAATCAGAGATTCAGTTTATAGGACATGTTGCCCAGCTCCAGATGTAACCGGAATTGAAGCTGCCTCGCTACTCCAGGGTTCGGATCCTGAGCTAGAGTTATTGTTTTTGTCTCTGAGTTTCCTCCGGGAAGGAAATCTATGCCATTTATCACTTACAACTCATTCCCAAATATGCCGCACAATTTGACGCCTCTTTCTTGGGTCTATGACAAACGGTACAGGACTAGTTGCCTCGTTTGTAGAGAAGAGTAAAAAAATAATTAATAATAATAAGCCTGCAAGATAATACACATACTACTTTGCTTTGCAAGTACCACTAATAATAATGATAATAATAATAAAAATAATATTTTTGGATATCATTTTTGGATATTGATGATTCTTGAGCGCAATATCTCTCTCTCTCTCGCCTTTTACTTTGATTACGGGCGTAGCATGGTTTCGATAAGCCTATGCAATGTCACAACGTTATTTCTGTCCAGTGTTGCATTAATTTCTCTCTAAAATCTCGTATCGATGATTGGAGAGCCAGACCACTGTGTAAAGTCCTTCTCCAGCACGTCTCAAAGCTTCTCAAGGGTGTTAAGGTCTGGACTCTGTGGTGGCCAATCCATGTGTGAATATTGTGTCTCATGCTCCCTGATCCACTCTTTCACCATCCTGGAATATACTTGTGCAGTCAGAGAATAAAACGAATCCATTGATTGGGGGTAAAAACCTGGTCATTTAGGTCATCAGCTGGCCTAAATATGCTATATAATGTTGGGGAACCCAGACCTGACCAACAGAGGCAACCCCAGATCATAGCAGTCACCCGTATACACCCATCACTCTGAAACAGGGGAAATCTCGACTCATCAGACCACATGGCCCTTTTTTCCCCCCAGTGTTCCACAGTCTATTCTTTATTCTTTCTTACTAGTGAGTGGTTTTCTTAAGGCTACACCAAACAGCTGCTTAGTCCCAAATCCTCTGAGTTCTCTTCTCATTGCGTGCCTGGAAATGCTTTTAATTTCACAATTAAATATAGCTGTGAGTTCTATTAGGGCTTTTTAAAAAAACATTTTTTCCCCCATCACACTAATTTTTTTCCCTCTCACTCAGGGGGCACTAAATAAGACCCTTAGGTTTCCTGTTTTCTAAAACGATGTCCAGTGGATTTGCTAGTTCTCTTTATTTTATTTTTTATTAAGAGCCATCTGGACCGTCTCAGCGTGACGGCGTGCCGTCTTGCTCGAGTGATGCTCAGCCCGTGCGTCTTCTAATGTGTGTAATTAGACTAAAGCTGCCCAAGTGCCCTTGAACTCTGATCAACAAGCCTTTTTTTTTTTTTTTTTTTTTTTTTTAAACAGCCATGACTAAACCAAACCAATCCAGCCACAGATGTACTCATGCTGAATGTTTTTTTTTTTCCCCCACTCACAAGTCCTTCCCGGATCAGCCGTCTGTATAAACTCCTTTTAGAGCGGAGGGTCCTGCTCGTAATAATGATTGAATGTTGCAGCAGGATGCTATTATGACCTTGCTCTTCATTACCCCTCCTAGTGTTTATTTATTAAGGCATGAAGGGACTAGTAGACCACTTGATTTACTGTAAGTGCCACTCGAAATGTGTTAAGTAAAATGGGGGCCCTTGAATCATCCGCCGCCAGCGAGCGGCTCCCACACGGGCCATGAAAAGCGTTATTCAAGCACCGCGAGCTGTTAAGAAACCTGAAGAGAGGAGGTGGACTGTAGCACTTTACATCTTTACACTTGAGGAACACACGTGACTCGCTGTCTAGGTTACGGAGTCTGAATTTTAATTAGCGGCCTTAAGAAGAAGAATATTAGATCATTTAAATAATTGTTTATGCAGTATGCCTTAAAATGCTGCTGAATATGCTTTAGGAGAAATACATCATGAACAAGCACGATGAAACAGAAGAAAAAAATTGTTGAACTTTTTAATCAATGATAAAATAAGCATAAAATAAAGTAGTTGTGATTATTTGGGTCAAGCAGTGAATTAGTTTTTTTTATCTAAATAATTACTCATGAATTGTTAAAAGAAAAGGTAAAAGTTAAATAATGACTTTTTATTGTTAGTTTTAAACATGATCAGCGATCAGATAGAGGCTATTTAGCATTTATTCCCCCCCTTTTTTTCCAGTTTAATATAATCTTTAATTTAGATTTTGTGCTGATTATGTGAAGAGATTAATTAAATTATAATAATTATAATCATGAAAAATAAAATCTTCCTCATGCTTAGATTCATGTCATCGGATCAGTTTATAAATTAATCTCAAATCATTAAAACTATGTGCTGGTTTCTGGGAACGAAGAACAGCCGTCACGTTTAGTCACGTATTTTTATCAGCGCACGTCTATGCTGATTTGAATACGTTGCTCTTAAACAAATCATGTTCTTTCTGAGTTCGCTTGCATCATCGGCGAAGCATCATGTTCCAGTTCCTCCATGTAAGTGACAAGAGGGTTGGTAAGGAATGTCCTGTCGTCCTTAATATTCGTCCGGCGTTTGTTGGCACGGTAATTTGCTTTGCTCGTGTCTGCACAGTGACAACGATAGAGCGTGCGTGTGCATCTAACCAGAGCAGATGCTGAGTATCGACTCCCAGGCTTATAGACTGAACGGTTTTTCAGGCTGGCATCGAGTCGGAGAGTCCCTCCCTCCCTTCTTCTGTCTCTCACTCACTGTGTGTCTCTCTCTCCCTCTCTCTCACTTCCCTGAGGCAAGCTCCAGAATGGCTGGCTCAGTAGCTCGTCTTTTTTTTCCCTGTAAAAACAACGAGAGTTCAGCCGAGAGCAATCGTCTGCCTGCGCGCCTTGCCAAACAGGCCGATCGTTTTCTCAGAGACGTCAGCAGACTCTGGGCCGAGCTGCTGCATAACTCCACATGTTCGCTTCCAAGTGCATCTGTGTGTGGCCTTGTTTAACGTTTCCTTTTTCTTTTTTGTTTCCCCCTTGATTGAGGCCTGGACGTTGCTCGGGCTGTGTGAAAAGAAAATTTCTCTGGTCTTCATTGGAAAATATTTATACAGATAACACGCCGCACACACCCAAACATTGGCGCCGTTCCCGGAGCCCTTATGAGCTGCCCTTTTTTTTTGTGTGTGTGTGTGCTGTTCAGCCTGGCAGTGGCAATCAGAGAGTTTAAAGTAAAAGTAATAGTGTGTGTGTGTGTGTGTGTGTGTGTGTGTGTGTGTGTGTGTAAGAAATAATTTGTCGCAGTCTGTTAATTGTAATGAAGTCAGTGCATTACTTTTCTTGTTTGTTTGTTTGTTTTTCTCTCATGCAGATATGCCTATTTTCGGGCAGTGTCCTGCGCAGGACGACTTTTACTTGGTCATGTGCAGCCACTGCAGTCAGGTCGTCAAGCCCCAGGCCTTCCAAGCACACTACGGTAAGACTCGACTTGGATCCGCTTCCTTTCTCTCTCTCTCTTTTCCTCCTATCTCTCTGAAGGAAATTAACACTCCCACCTCTGCTCGGTGTCTGCTGTGTGAAAACAGAGCATGAGAGAGCGAGGGATCATCAGCCTTTGATTTCCACTTTGTGTTTACACTCGTCTGGTTAATATTTTATGTGCCCCCCTTTCCTCTTAATCCAAATCCACCGATTTTTAACTCGCGTAGTCGAGGAGTACAGGTGCTCAGGAATACCCGATCGCATGCGTCAGCTACCCCACCGATGACAGAAAGAAATTTGATGCCGGATTTGTCCAGCTGCTCTCAGCGTGCACTGATAATGCACCAAATCCGCGTCCGTTGCTAATAATACGAGCCAAACGTTTTATGTTTAAGCCCCCGATCAGCCTTTTCTGCTCGGCCCAATGTGGTGACAGGTCGCGACAAAAGCGCAAGGGGGAATACCAGGAAGCAAGCTCATAGAGACAGCTGGTTTGTACAGTGTGGGCTGGGGAATAACAAAACTAACAAGACGTGCAGTTATTAGAAAAAAATCAGGGTTATTCCAGTGATCTAGGAGGAGCAGCACAGTTTCTGTGCAGGCCATGAAACAGTAAACCAGCTGTGTGCACAGCTTTCTGAAGCATGTTGGGAGTATGCTCATCTATATGTCTAAATGTGTTTTGTGAATAAGGGCTTGATATACAATCGTGTCCTAAGATTTGTTATGGAGGAGTTGCAAGAGATGTGGGAAAAATCTGTTCAGTTATGAATCGCTATTCTATTGTTTTTTTTAATACAGTGGAACCTTGGATTACGAGCATAATTCGTTCCAGAAGTGGCTCAGGTTTCAAAACACTCGTAAATCAAAGCGAATTTTCCTATAAGAAATAATAGAAACTCAAATTATTTGTTCCACAGCTCAAAAAATAAATACATAAAAATAATTAACACCACATATAAAGTAAAAATAAATCCCGACAGATAAGTGTTTCCGTTTATGCGCGCAGGCGCTGTGTGTGAAGCTAAAATAAGAGGAGAGGAGGAATCAGCCCCGCCCCTCTTCTCGTCTTACACAGTAACACTTCCTCCTCTCTTATTTGAGTTTCACACACACATATACACACACACATTAACTAAAAGACTGTTTTATAATAAAAATTAGCAAGGAACATCGCTAACAACTCTTGCGCACACATACACACACTCACAAACACACTTTGAACCGGGTATGAACCGTCAGATAGGGTTCTGCATGTTGGGGTGCTCGCTAATACTCACAAGCGTGCGACCCATTTCTTGTCACTGAAATGTGCTGCCAGCGGTAACTTCTTTTCTGAGAGAAATCTTTGCAGCGGCTCTCGTAATGGCGCGCAAGACGTAACCGAGAGAATCCAGTCATTTGTCAAAATAAAAGGTTTTTCAAAATACAATATCGTTCAGACTCAGGTAAAACGGAAAAACGGAAATATTTAAGTATTTATTGTGCAGCCCAGTACCATTCGATCCGCGGCCCGGGGGTTGGGGACCACTGCTACAACTGATCTGTAGCACAATCTCTCAACCACTGATCCACAAGTCAAAGTGTTTAAAAAAATGGACACCTTCATATTGCTTTTCATGGGAGCACGATGATAGAAAATGTCTGTGCAGTAAAGAGGATAATCATATTTTTTTGAAAAATGCTTAATAGAACCATGTTTACAGTCCAGTATAGTGGAAAACAGCTCTGAGACAAAATGGTGTCCGGAATTCCTCCCGCGACTTTAAGGCGCAAAGACAACACTGTTACATTTGACAACTGAAATTTATTTCCTTGGGCGTGGTTACGGTTTTTGGCCACATGATGGCAGTGTGGGGAAAGGGGACAGATTTAGTCAAATGGATCGATATACTTACATTGTACTGTATATTCGTGTCAAAGCCATATAAGGCTCACATTGTTAGACTTTACATATGGAGGTACATATCCGACTTACGAACAAGCTCCCGGAACAGAACTCGTTCATAAGTTGGGGACGACCTGTATGACAGACTAGAGGTACACATCCCTGCTATTTGTCGAAGATTTACTTGCTTTCCGAGGTTGAAACTTTTATCCCACTAAACCGGAGACCATGGGGTAGGACTTGCTTAATAGATGTTTAGGGAAAATCCAAGGAGGGATAGACAGCAGGAAGGTTGCCAACCTGTTTCCACCATTTCTTTCCACCTTTTAAGGCAAAAAAAAAAACAGTTTAAAGTGCTGTGTGTTTTTAAGCAGTTTTCATATTAAACAGTGTTGTGATAAACAGTGGGGGTTTTATAGTGTTAGTATGTCATGGGAGAACTTTTAAGTTAAACTCATGATGCTCTCAGTAACCGCTGCATGGTTTATATCCCATTGATGTGAAGTGCTTTATAAAGCTAAAGCGACACGCCTCAACAGCTTACCTTCATTAAAATGTTACAGCCATCGATTGCACAGTTCGGGGCCGCGTCGTATAATTTGATCTGCTTTTTAATTTTTAATGGACATAAACCGTTTTCATTTTATGTTCCTGTCTCTAAATGGGTAAAACCCGATTAACGTTGATTTACATCAACTCTATATACCTTTTCCCGTCCTTCTGGCTGCATTTACGCTTCCTACTAGACTACTAGAACTGAAGTTGAAATAAGTTGCTGTCCAACCCAATCAAAAGCACATCTGGTGTTTTTTTTTCCCCATCATCTCTTCATGCTTAGGATTTGAACCCGCAGCCGTCTGGTTGACGAGCTCAGACGCTCAGTATTCTTCATTCTGCTGCTGTACATCTTACCGTCTCTCGCCAAGACACCCTGGCGTTTTTTTTTCTTTCTTTTTTTTTCTTTTCACTGCTGAATGATTAATGGCATCACGCAGATTAATTGCCCTGTTCAGGAAACTCTGGTGCTCGGAGTACAGCATCGCAAATTTCTGCCAAGTGCGAGCTCTCCTGTGTGGAACTGCTGATCTGCGACTGCTGTGCAAACTCTGATCAGACAGCGCAAGCTAGTATGTGCGCTCTAACACACCTCTCACTGCGTTAAGACATTTCTTTAAAAGTATGTGTCTGTTTAATCTCTGTAGTGATGTTTACGTCTTTATTTAAAAAAAAAAAAGAAGGAAAAATAGCACTGATTTAAACGAGATAGAATGTTGGTTCAGAGGTTATCACAGAAAAACTGTTGGATTTGTTTTCCTGGTCAGTTCCCACTCTTTCGCAAGCTTCTGCCCCATCGCATTACCGCTACCAAACCAGCATAACACACTCCGTGGAGAGCACCATCCACCTACAATTGGCCAGTTCTTGACAAGGGATTGAGATTTTGCCGTTCCTCCTTCGCAGTGATCACAACGTTGCACTCTCCGTGAGTAATGGACTCCTAGCCAGAGGTGGGAGGCAACTGAGTACATATTTCATGTATCTGTATTTTACTTGAGTTATTTTTATTACTTTTTTTTTTTTACTTTTTAAAAGTCCCAGCAATTATCTGTACTTTTTACTTTACTACATTTCTGCATGGTGTTGTGTTACCTAACCACAGTGATCTGTAGTGTTTAAAGTGGGCATTTCGCCACCTGCTGACTATAGTGCATAATTGCAGTAAGATCCCGCCTTACAAACATTCAAGTTACGGATTTCCGTAGATATGAACGGACAGCGGATCTACAAACAAATCGCGGAAGTACAGTAGCTCACGTGTATTGTACAAAACAGTCCTCTATATTGTGTGTGCGCGCATGGGAGGGCTGAAGGAGTAATGAGTCGACCTCACCAGGTTTCAATGACTCAGTTTGGGAGCACGATGATATAAAATGTCATTTCATAGAAATGATGATAGAAAAGCTGCCCTGATGGAGAATAATCAAAATTTCGGAAAATCCTCAGCAAAACAGATTTCGCAGTCCAACACAGTGGAAAACAGCTCTGAGACAAAATGGTGTCCGTTCCAGTGCGCATACAACACTGTTACATTTGACATGTGAGATTAAGTACTCTTTAGGCATGTTTAAAAAGACTTGCATGCGGTTATGGTTTTTGGGCACATGGTGGCAGTGTGGGGAAAGGAGACAGATGCATAGCTTTGATTTAGTCAAGTGGATTGGTATGATTTGCTTTGTATATTCGTGTCAAAGGCGTATACGACTCACTTTGTCAGATTTAAGAACAAATTCGACTTAGGAACATACTCATGGAACGGAACTCGTCCGTAAGTCAAGGAATTACTGTACTTTGAGACACGCATCATAGCGACAGAAGCTGTTTGCGGACAGTGGCAAAAGCAGAACAGTCACAATCAAGAGAAAGGAAGAGCGAGAGATTGCTTTTTTTTTTGTACTGTGAAAGCGCTACCGTGAGCTAATACAACCCCTGTACATTTGGTACTTGAGTAAATTTAAAAGTGAGTACTTTTGTAATTTTACTCAGGTACACATGTAAGTGAGGATTTCTACTTTTACTTGAGTAATATTTGCCTTAGAAAATCTCTACTTTTATTCAAAGTACAGGATGCCTACCTCTGCTCCTGACTACGTAAGGATGCGACACTGTCGGAATTCTGATCTGAGATCCCTTGATGATTGAGTATGCGCTTCTCTGTCGCACGTACAAGGTCTGAGGTTCATCCTAAATTTTTGCTACTTTCCCTAACATTAGTTTTTTTATCTAAAACACCGGAATAGTGGAAGTGATGCATGGCTTTTATTTCACAGCACTCATTTGAGCCACCTACGTTGCTGCTAAAGTATCAGCCTGGTGTATAGCTGGATCTATTTTAGACGTTAATGGTGTGTGATAAACCCTCACTCATGCCAAACAAAATCAGTTCTCAGATCTTTTCATCGTCTGGGAATTTTCATATCTTCACGGCTTTAGTTGACTCTAGGTGAAAAGATTAAAGATTTTAGGTCTCCGGGTTATTCTTCGTCCTTCGGCCTGTGCAGCGGAAAAGCTATTTTTTCTCGTTGGATGCATGTTCTTTCAGCACGTGATCGGGTTCACAGCAAGGGTGAAACG
This sequence comes from Dinotopterus cunningtoni, assembly GCA_028565755.1. Lineage (NCBI taxonomy): Eukaryota > Metazoa > Chordata > Actinopteri > Siluriformes > Clariidae > Dinotopterus > Dinotopterus cunningtoni. Next base: position 15,016 of record JAOTRS010120284.1, read on the forward strand.
TTGAGAAGCTCCATCAAGCATTTCTTTTTTTTCCCCTTTTTTATCTGAGAGTCGTTTAGGCTGAGGTGAACCAATTTAACAGGCGTGCCTTATAAAATGTTGTCTTTTTTTTTTTTATCAGAATAATCACGATCAGCTTGGATGCCTGAGATTATCAGACTTAATCCTGCAGTCCTACTAAGCAGCTAATTACGTATCGGATTAAGTGCGTAATTTGTTAATTAAATCAGCTCGGGTTGGAAGCGAGTGACGTGGCGTGCTTGAAACAGGTTTGGCGATATTAATATTGACAGCGAGACGTCTCCCCGGCCCATCGCCTGGTCGTTAAGCAGCAGGCCTAGTCGCGTATTCCCGGTACATGATGCCCGTAATGCCCGTTTCGGAGATCTGAGCAGCGTCATGGGATATTACGGCCTAATCAGGGCTGTGTATTGTGTTTTAAGCGCTTTGTCTTGGAGCTGTGCCAGTCTCACAACTAGTTGTGCTTTAGAGGCTTGACGTTAACAACCGTCGTGTGTGTGTGTGAGAGAGGGAGAGAATGTGAATGTGGGTGTGAGACTGAGAAACAGAGAGAGGCTCTGTACAAGATACTGTCGTATTCCATTAGCTGAAATGAATCATAGCTTCTCTTCAGTGTCTCATTCTCAGCGCAACTCACGAACTCGCGTGCAGCCCGAGCAGCGAGTATTGCTGTGGAGCAGCAGGGTTGTGTGTGTGTGTGTGTGTGTGTGTGTGTGTGTGTGTGTGTGTGTGTGTGTGTGTGTGTGTGTGTGTGCACGCACTG
>JAOTRS010120300.1:0-15792 GCA_028565755.1 Dinotopterus cunningtoni
GTTCCAAAGTCTTGATCTTCATTAGACGAGAGACTTTACATAGCTATTTACTTCGAACAAGGTCTGACAATAATTGTGTTTATGACCTGTAAAATATCTATCCTGTAGTGCATTATGTCTTCTGTCCTGTAGAAGACATAATACAAACCCTTTGTATTATAAGCTTCCATTGGGATAAATGATCATTTTCAGGTAGTCATTTTCATAAATATTTGGACACTGATAAATTTAATGTCACTGTAGCTGTCTAGAACTACAGTATACAGGGTAATTCAAAAATAAATGAACTGATTTCATGACTAATGGCTTCAGTTCTCAAGCATCATTATGGAATGAGTCAGTGGCACTTGTAAGACAGGAAATAAAAGTTGAATGTGAGTAGAATACTTGTGACTTGGCTGGAGTTTTGTATTACTTTTCCTTAATAAATATTTGCGTAGTGAAATCGGGTCATTCTTTTTGAATTACCCTGTATATAGCACTTCAAGTGAAATGTGCCGTAACAACAAAGAATTCGCCCAGCCTTCTGGCCATGCTTATAAGGGTGGCATTCCTACTCTCCCACATCCATCAGAAGCTGTGTTTTTATGGACCTTAAAGTTTCAATAATTAGCAGAATGATAGGCATTACGTTGTGATATGACAGATTTCAAGCGGGAAATTTCTCTTCCATTCCTGATCGGTAAACTCCCTAAAAATAACTCACTGCCACCAGTCTTTACTTTCATCCATTGAGGGGTTCACCATCACACAAAGTAAAGCATCTAACCCTTCATGAATGAGACTGAATTATTGTAACCAATCCCCACACAGGCGAAGGATTTGTCAGAAAAGATGGGAAGCCTAATATAACCAAGGTTAAAGGAAAATACTTTTTCAGTTATATTTCCAGTAGATTAAATGCTTCACAGTGGAACCACTTTCCCTTTTATTACTTAGCACGTACCTTTAACGTGATCTTAAAGTTCATGGCTCAACCTACACTGGAAAAATCAGTTTATTACACTTTAAATCAGTATTTTCATACATTAACATATACATAAACTTATTGAGCACTTTATTAGGAACGTTAGCCTAATATTGAACAGGGTCTGACTTTGCATTAGACCTCAATTCTTCATGGAATTAGTTTGCATGATGATGAAAACATTCCTTTGAGATTCTGGTCCATGTTGAAATTACTGCATCAAACAATCCCTGCAGATTTTTCAGGTGCACCCTCATGGTGCTAATTACATTCTTGCATTTTACCACATCGTAAAAGGTGTTTTATTAGATTTATATTCAGTAAATGGAAAAGACACTGAAGAACACCTAAAACCTATTGTCTTGTGACATGCCGCATTATCATGCTGAACAATTGGCAATTTGTGACCATAAAGGGATGCACATGGTCAGCAACAACAGTCAAATGAGCTGCGGCATTCAAGCAAGGATTGATTGGTATTACCTGCCCTAATGTATGCCATGAATATTTTTCCCCAGACAAGACAGGTTGGGTCCATGGATTTATGCTGTTGGCACCAATGGCTGACAGAAATGAGCCGGACATGGTTGTCTGCTGTTGTATCCCATCCTCCTTAATGTCTGACTTGTTGTGCATTTTTTGATGCATTCTGCTCACCACAGTTGTACAAAGTGGTTATCTCACGTGGCTATGTCACGCCATGCACCAGTGATGGGCGTGCGCCTCCGCTCCTTGCTCACTCCATCAGCTCACTAGGTAGGCAGCCTCCCCTTTCTGCAGGTGTGCAAAGGGGCAGGGCCGCTGGAAACATGCACAGCTGCCTAATAATCATCTTTAATGGATCTCAGGCTTTCTCGGATAATTTTTTTTTTTAAATAGGCGGGGAGTTTAGCTCCAGGTCCTCGAGGAGGAGTGCAAACAGGGTGATGAAACACGCCCCAGGGACATCAAAGGCATGAAATTTAATTCCGCTGTTTGATCTCCGTGTTGAGGACAGCCACAAAAAGACGCGAGCTCCCATAACACTTTCACTTGCATACACAGCCAGCTTTCGCAACATCTTGCCACTGAAGAGAAAAAGGCTGCTGTGTCTTCGCATTATGGCCTCCGTTCCCAGGCGGGAAAGTCCCCCGGACATCCAAGGAGAGCTGGAAGGGGGCGAGTTGGGCACTGCCTTCAGACCCACACATGCATACCTTTACCACTTTCCTAACCTTTCCTTCCCCACTTTTCCAAATAAAATAACCTGTTTTTCTGTAAGACCTTGCCTTGTGTCTATGTGTCTGTGTGTCTGTGGTGCCACCGCTGCGTCAAACCTGTTACACTAAGTTACTGTGGACACTGAATTCTGCCATGTGTACACATAAATGCTGTGCACTAAATGTTGTTACCTTATTACACCATTCTGAGGAAGCTCTAGTGACCTTTCTGCAGAAAATCCCAGGAGACCAGCAATTATAGAAATACAATCTGGCACAAACAATCATTCCATGGTCAACATCATGGACATGACTTGTTTTATTTTCCACTCTGGTGGTTTATATGAACATTACTCGAAGTAATGCATATGTATTCAATATTTTAGTCCATGTCTACATCATTAAAAAATTTATTTAGCAGTATAACATAGTATCTGAAAAGGCTGAAATATGGAGACAGATGGCATAAAAAGAGAATTGGGTTAACTGAACTGGGATGAAAAAAAATGGTTTGGTATGAGAAAAAAAAAACAGGGGAATAAAGCTATTCCAAATCGTATCTAGGTGATACAGAAACTTCTATGTTTAATTTGTTTTCTCTGTGACTGTTGGCCAAAAATGTCTGACCCTGAAACAGTCTTCTGCCTCTCACATGCTTCTGGGACACCTCTTACAAAATGTCAGCTTTTCCTTTGGAGAAGGAAACAATCTGAGGAGGCTTACAGCAGTATTTCTTCTGTCGTAATGGAATGATTAGTCTTACAAATTTATGGATTTGTTTTGATGTGCATTGTTCATTTTTTTTTTAATTATTAATTCCATTAATATGAAATCACTATTTAAAATTACAAATGGTGTTCCAAGTCAAACAGGGACTTTCTTGTGAATGAAGGCATAAATCAGACTGACATTTTTAGAAGACTTCAAGCCCAGTATGAAGATAAATACGCTGATGAGCCACAGTAAAACATTTGAATGGTGCAAACGTTTTAAAAAAGGCTGTACATCCATGAATGGCGACTCTGGGCCGACGTAGTTAGGAGCCCACTGACATCAGTCCCATGAACATTAAGTGAGTGGAACGCCAGATCCATGAAAAATTTCCAACTTGCAAAAAAGACGTCTTCTGTGGGAACTGTATACACAAGAATTCACAAACACCACTTGCACATTACAGGAATTCGGCTGGGAGTAATTGCTGGATATCCCATACAGTCCTGACCTTGCTCCAAGCCATTTTCACATGTTTGGACATTAAAGGAGTTCCTGGGAGGCTTGTGTTTCATACAGAAAGCAAGCAGTCCCATCATGTCTCCGGTGTACTTCTACTTTGATGGTATCCAAGCACTAATATAAGTGCTTTAGCATAGCAGGGGATTATATGGAGAAATAAAGGTTTACTGTGTTCTTTTATTCTGTGCAATAAAAAGTTCTGCTTCAACTTAAACGCCCCCTTATGTAACAAATTGTGTTGGCAATCCTGGCGTGTAATTGAAACAAATAAGCAATTTATACTTAAAAGTGTAATCTGTGTAATACATGGCAGAAAACTTATACAATTGCAGTAACTCCTTATACACACTGCAAACTACCAGTCAAAACTTTGAACACACCTTCTAATTCCATAGTCTTTTCTGATTTTTATTTCTCACTACATTGTAAAACAATGATGAAGTCATCCAAATATGCAATAATATCCTTTGAACAGTTGATATTGAGATGTGTCTGCTTCTTATGCTCTGTAAAGTCTTCATAACGCCTCTAATCTGAGGTGCTGTTAATTGGTGATTTCTGAGGCTGGTAACTCTAAATGAGCATCTCTTCTGCAGCAGCAGAGGTAAGTTTTGGTCTCGCTTTCCTGGAACAGTCTTCATGGTTGCCAGTTTCATCATGCTGCTTGACGGGTTTTACAAATGCACTTGACAATACTGTTCTTGCAAGAACTTTTCCAAAACAGCTGACCTTCGTGTTTTAAAATAACAATTGACTGTTTTTGTTGCACCTTAGTTACATGATTCTCTATAAGTAAGATAGAATAAGGCCAAAATTATTTGAACGGCTGAACATAACAGCAATATGTGCCTGTTAAAGATCTATCCCAAAGGCATGACATTCATTTAAACTTGTTACTTCGATTTTCTATTTACACAAAGCATAAAAACAATATGCAAAATTACAATCAATTTACACACACCAAAACCAATATATACAGTTGACTAATTTATTTTTCTCTCTCTCTTTCTTTATGAACTCTCATACTGAGGCTATGATGCAGAATTCTTTTGAACAATATATCAGATATCTATTATAATACTGAGGACATCAGTAGCCAATCCAGTCACATCTATTTACATTTATTGATCATGAAAATTCCTAAAAGAATTTTTTTTGAGTTTTGATCTCTGATCTTGCACCAAAATGTAAATACAGCACCTCAGAGTCTTAGCTCTCATTAAAGAAAAAAAATGCTGCTTAAGGCCATGTGACACTAAAAAGTGCTGCATTTCAGGAAAAAAAAAAAAAAAAAAAAACACTTGCTACTACTGAAAAGGCAAAAACAGAAGCATACTGCTACTGCAAAGAGTTTGGGTCATGCTGGTTCGTAATCATGATGAGTTCGCCAGAAGTCATTTATTCTTTCAGTGGATGCTTTTGCAATTGAAGCAGAATTCAATCCAAGTCTACAGCTGAGCAGTTGACAGTTACAAGCACAGGGAATGTAAAATACATATTTTTTCTTTTAGGGTTTTATCTAATATTTACATTTAAATGAACAAAAAGATGGGGGAAAAAAAGCACTAGCTAAATCATTTCTCAAAAACCAGCTGAACCCACTGATCAGAAGTGTCTGGACGTGGCCTGGTGTATTCTACATCCCTCTGTCTGAGATTCATTTCCTGCGACACAACTAAAGCAGAACTTAACACATTATTAAGAATCAAAACTTCATAGTCTATGCTTCCACATTTTTTCCAAAATTAGCTTAATCACTGGTGTACACTTCACTTTGCCAGGTTTCCCAACCTTGAAAAGAGCACTGAAATGTGTGTGGTAATTAAACATGTGCTTGGTACGGGAGGAGCTTATCCAAGTTTTACTCAATATAGGCGAGAGAAATTTTGGTGAAGTAAACACTTCAGAGCTTGCACTATAATGTATACTGTACATTGGCGCAGTTTGATCCACTGTGCATGGTGAGCATATAAGAACTTCCAATTCAGGAACTGCGGTTCAGTCCTTTATCTTGTGTTATTAAAAGGCACCCTGTCTATATACAGGTGCATCTTAATAAATGAGAATATAATTGAAAAGTTTATTCATATTAGTAATTCAATTCAAAAAGTGAAACTCGTATATTACATGGATTCATTATACACAGGCTGAAATATTTCAATAGTTTATTTCTTTTCATTTTGATGATTATGGATTACAGCAAATAAAAAGCCAAAATTCTGTATCTCAGAAAATTAGAATATTAGGGAAAAAAGTTCAATATTGGAGACTCTTGGTGTCACTCTTTAATCAGCTAATTAACTCAAAACACCTACAGAGGTTCCCTGAGCCTTTACATGGTCCCTCAGTCTGGTTCAGTAGGCTGCCTGTTAACAGAGTGCATTATCCAAGCACATTAATTGAAAGTTAAATAGAAGAAAAAAATGTGGTAGAAAAAGGTGCACAAGCAACAGGGATAAACGCAGCTTTAAAAGGATTCTGATATGAGGACGATTCAAGAATTTGGGGTAGATTCACAGGTGGATTGCAGCTGGAGTCAGTGCTTCAAGAGCCACCACGAACAGACGTATCCAGGACATGGGCTACAACTGTCGCATTCCTTGTGTTAAGCCGCTCTTGAACCAGAGCCAACATCAGAGCCGTCTTACCTGGGCTAAGAACAAAAAGGACTGGACTGTTGCTCAGTGGCCCAAAGTCCTCTTTTCAGATGGAATTCAATTTTGCATTTCATTTGGAAATCAAGGTACCAGAGTCTGGAGGAAGAGAGGAGAGGCACAGAATCCAAGTTGCTCCAGTGTAAAGCTTGCCCAGTAAGAGGATTTTTTGGGAGCCATATCATCTGCTGGTGTTGGTCCACTGTGTTTTATTAGGTCCAAGGTCAGCGCAACCATGTACCAGGAAGTTTTAGAGCACTTCATGCTTCCCTCTGCTGAACAGCTTTATAGAGAGGCTGATTTCATTTTCCAGTAGGACTTGGCACCTGCCCATACTGCTAAAAAGTACAAATACCTGGTTTAAGGACCATGGTATCCCTGTGCTTGACTGGCCACCAAACTCATCCAGCCTAAACACCATAGACACTCTATGGGGTATTGTGACAAGAAAAATGTGAGACACCAGACCACCCAACAATGCAGAAGAGCTGAAGGACGATATCAGAGCAACCTGGGCTTCCATAACACCTCAGCAGTGCCACAGACTGATCAACTTCATGCCACACCGCATTGCTGCAGTAATTCATGCAAAGGGAGCCCCGAACAAGTATTAAGTGTTGCTTATGTTCATACTTTTTAGTAGTCCAAAATTTCTGTGTTAAAAATCTTTTTTTTTTATTATTGGTCTTAAGTAATATTCTAATTTTCTGAGGTTTTAATAAGTCATATTCATCAAAATAAAGAAATAAACACTTGTAATATATCAGTCTGTGTGTAATTAATCTATATAATGTATGAGTTTCACTTTTTGAAATAAATTTCTGAAAAAAATAAACTTTTCGATGATATTTTAATTCATTGAGATGCACCTGTACAATATATTGTACAAAAGTCTTTAGCCTCAAGACCCCCAAGAGGCCTCCATACTAAATTTTATTTAATTGTAAAGGTTAAATTGAAGAAACGGGAACAGATGGGTTACTGTGACAGGCTGCAAATGGCCTAAAGATACAATTTAAAAACTGGTTGTTTATGTAACAACCTTAGCAGCAACCTCATTTCCCCTCTTATCTGTTCCACCCACTCAGCCTTCAGCATCACCAGTATAATAATCATCTGTCATCATCTGCACCTATTTCGCACTGGGTGCCTTAAGCTAGATGTTTCTTAAGCTTGAATGATTCATAGGTCACTTACAAATCCAGGAAAGTCTGACACTTTGGAAGCAGAACAGGAAGAAATGAGGGCTGGCTCAAGACTTTTGCACAATACTGCATTTCTATGTGCAAATCACATGCAGCTTCAAGCAACTGTAGAAAATAGTAATAACTTACACATCAAACGCACTGAACTCCAGAGTCAGACGCGTAGGGAGGCCAGATGGGTCACCTTATTTTACAAAAATAAATAAATAAACAAATAAAACACATTAGTCATGACAGCTTATTTCCATATAATGTAATGCTTTACAATTACATGGAATCATCCATTAATATAAGATGACAAAATCATTTGTTTTAGAGTGCAGAAGCATGCAGGTTGCACGTCGCCTGATCAATTATCTACGCTTCTATAAAGACGCGTTTGTAATTTAAACACAATTCCATTGCGAAATAATTTCCATAACCGTGTTTCTCCCTGAGCAAATGTAAAAATGAGGCTTGTCACACAAAAAATTCTCCTGCAAAATGGAAAAACTGTCACACAAAACAAGAGATTATTAAACCAAGCGAATATATGATTAGTTGTTATAACATCCACGAAGTGGATGACAATGTCAGATGACAGGAAGCTACTTAGAATGATTCTGATTTATACATTTTTTCATTCATTTAGTAATGGTGTCCTAACAATTTTTCCTATTTTATTAATACATCAGTTTTGTACAGGTAGGAACATCATCTTAAACCAATACAAAATAAAAGAATTTTATGCTATTATAATATGTCTGATTTATTACTGTGACCCTACCAGACAATGCATTCAGAACTAAACAACATGTAAAGTATTTTACCAGGCTTATCATTAGGATTGAAAAAGCTTGAACTTATGGGCATGGAAAAAGACAAAGTGCATAGGCACAGCTACAATTGAACCCAGATATTTACACACACTTCAGAAAAAAAAAAAAAACACACAAAAACTTGGTTTTCTTTACTGTCAAACAATAAACCAGGGTAAACTTTTAAACATTTTTTGCATTTGTTAAATGTCAGAATCGAGCGAGAGAGAATTTTTATGTTTTTTTTTGTGTACGTTACGTTTTTTATTATGTATCACTTTCATCAAAGTCAGAGTTATACACACACTACGTTTGTTGTGTCTTTAAACAAAAATGAAAACTCCAGATGATTCCGTTCTGAGCTTAAGAGGCTTCTGATAGGTTAATTGATTCCATTTGAGTTGGTGGCACACCTGTGGATGCATATGAAGGCACACCTCAAACACAGAGTCTCTTTCTTTGACATCATGAAAAAAAAAAAGCGAAATCAACCAAGACATCAGAAAAAGAATTGTGGACCTCCACAAGTGTGGCTCATCCTTAGGTGCAATTTCCTGCTGCCTGAAGGTCCCACGTTTATTCGTTTAGACAATAATACGCCAGCATAAAACACATGAGAATGTACAACCATTATACCGTTCAGGAAGGAGACGGATTTTGAGTCCCAGAGAGAAACTTTTTTTGATGCAAAATGTGCGAATCAACCCCAGGACAACAGCAAAAGACCTTGTGAAGATGCTGACTGAAACTGGTAAGACAGTGTCATTATCTACAGTAAAACGAGTCCTGTACCACCATGAGCTGAAAGGTTACTTAAGCCAATACTTCAAAACCACCATAAAAAAGCCAGACTACAGTTTGCAACTGCACATGGGGACAAAAATCTTAATTTCTGGAGACATGTCCTGTGTTCTGACAAAACAAAAATTAAACTGTTCGGCCATAATGATAAACAGTATATTTGGAGGAAAAAAGGCGAAGCTTTGAAGCCTCAGTAGTATAATGTTGTGGGGCTGCTTTGCTGCAGAAGGGACTGGTGTACTTCACAGTAGATAGCATCATGAAAAGAAAATTATGTGGATATATTGAAGCAACCACATCTGAAGACATCAGCCAGGAAGTTAAAGCTTGAGCGCAAATGGGTCTTCCAAATGGGACAATGACCCCAAGCATACCTCCAAATTGGTTACAAAGCGGCTTAAGGACAACAAAGTCAAGATACTAGGGTGGGCCAAAATTCCAGCAAACTATTGTAGAAAGCTTGTGGAAGGATACCCGAAATGTTTGGCCCAAGTGAAACAGTTACTGGGCAATTCTATCAAATATTAATGAAGTGTATGTAAATTTTTGACTAATGAAAGTAATAAAAAAAAAAAATCCATAAAATTATCCCTCGCTCGATTCTGACATTTAACAAATGCAAAAAATATATTAATATTTATTTTTTCTAAAACAGAAAAAGTTTACTCTGACTTAATGTTTGACAGTAAAGCAAAAACAGTTTTTTTGTGTTTTTTTTTCTTCTGAAGTGTATGTAAATATCTGGTTTAAACTGTACATTGTTAGAATAATTTGTCCAAATGCTGAATTTATATCATGTTCAGGATCATAGTGAATCCCGAGCCAATCCCAGGAACATCAGACATGAGGCAGAAACATTGCAGTCACCATGCCCATACACACTCAGTATATAGCCAATTTACCAGTGGTACATTTTCAAAACCCATAATCAAAGAATGTGGAAAAAAAAAGAACAAGCACAGAAACTCCAAGCTGACAGACAGAAACATGATTGCAGGATTGAATCGAGGACCCTGTGGCTATGAGTCATTGACACTAGAGATGGGGGAAAACAACTATTTGGTTACATATTGTGATTCTTTTGTGTGACAATACATGTATCACCAAAATCAATTGTTTAAAATACTTTTTAAATGTATTTATTTATATGTTTGCATTTGAGGTGGTCATATTCATAAATGTTTAGAATAATAAATTGTAATGTTCATAAAACCATGATACTTACAGAATCACAATGCAAATCAAATTGGGCACCTAGGTATAATTTCGTATTGGCTAGTCCTGGTAATTCCTATACATTACCTAATCAACTGACAAATCTCCATACAACCAGGAACCTCTGTAGTCCAACTGGGGACCATGGAGGCCAATGGTGATTACTAAAGGCAATTTGGAAACACCAATTAACCTAATCTGTCTTTGGACGGTGGAAGGAAACCAGAGGAAACCCATCAAGCACTGGGAGAACATGCAAACTCCATAAGCGCACAGTCCCTGAGCTGGAACCCTCGACCGTGGAGGTGCAAGGCACTAGTGCTAACCACTAGCCACTAAAACGCCATCAGAACAGTAGTCATAAGTATGCAAAAGTAGCGTTCTTACCATTATAATAATATCCTTTGATGCTTTTTGGGCTTTCATCCAGCCGGTAGTCATTGAGTTTCTTCTGGGTGAGCTGATGCCAGAATCCTGCCTCTAGGGCACTGGAGAAAGGGGCAAACTGCAACTTGGGAAGAGCTGTGCCCTTTTCCACAGATTCAGCTGCCATTTGAGCATTAAGCACAGTTCTGTTTGGGGGGGGGAACAGTGTGTTGAAGAGCCAAGAGAAGAAATTAGTGATCATTTAGGTAAACTGTTCATTTTCTAAGCAGTTACTTAGGCAAAGATTCACATCTTTGGTGCTTTTCCCTAAGAGAAGTGTTTTTGTGGCCCATTTCTTTTATTAAATCCTTGTGGTTTTCAATCAAACAGACATATCCATTCAAGCATTTATGTTTTGAGTGTTTTTTTTTTTTAGTATGATGGGAAATGATGATGTTGTTGTTGTTCCAGCCTTCGTGTTTATAGCCCTCAGTGTAATTGAATTGAGCTTCAGTTCAGCCTCACACAGTAACTTACTCAGCCTGATGGCAGCATGAGAGTTTGGTGACAATTCATTTCTTGAATATTTTTACACATATATAATTACATATAAATATAATAATTTATATACATTTTTTAAAAAACGGCACCAACATCTAAAATAAACAGCAAAACCTGTCACTGTGTGCGTAAAATGAAAACACACTTACCAGAAATGTACTTCCTTGTTTTAATCACGTGAAGACGTGACGTGCCGTGCTGCGCAGCCGCAGTACGGGAGTGAAGCAGGACTAGCTCACGGTGGCTATATAGCCTATATTTATGCTAAATGTTGCTATATATTTCGAAATAGCTGTTTACTGACTGTTCTAACTTTATTTAACTGTTTTCAATCATTTTTACGTATCCAAAAAGAAAATGCCAACGCATACGAGTCTGGTCGTTTATTTTGTTTACACATACGTACAGAGAACATAGAGCATGGTACAGCCTAGATAGATAGCTTGGTTGCTAGCTTTGGCTAGTTAGCTATTGACAAATATCATAAAATTAACTCAAGTGTTGACTTAATTAAATAAGTTAAAGGTCTACTTTTTTATGAAGCTACAAAGCACGTTGAGGAATAAGGTCAGTTCAAACCCGACCTAATTTCGCTTTTAAAAACGACTGGTTCAAAGAGAGAAAACCTGGTTAGCCTAGCATTCCAGGTGTTTGAGGTTACTATAAATACATTTGTTAGGTTTTCACGGCGCATTCATTATAGAGTAAAAGACGAAAAACCAAAACAAGAACAAAGAAGCGCACACGATGAGACAGGAACACACGGAGAGAAACCTGTACGTGTTGTTTCTTTTCATTTCGATTCCTTTAGTTAGTATTTCTGGCTTAATAAATGTTCTCCAATGACATAACAGTAAAAGGAACAACCCTGGACCAAAAAAAAAAAAAAAATCCTAAGAATACGATAGAAATGCAGTGATTTAGCTGTTAAATTTAAAACACTATGTTGGATGTTAGATTTTCAAGGCATCTAAAAAAATACTGCTGATAGGTAGTCGACCTTACTCGCTATATTCTGCTTTCATGCTGAGAATGCTTTACAACATTCCTGAAAATGTGCATAGTTTAGGTACAACACAATAAGCTCTAATGGACCCAGAGGCGTTCCACATGAACAAAGGGGTAAAACCGGTCGACATTTACAGAAGACTTCGAGCACGGCATTTCGTACAGTAAAGAATTCGAATGGTGCAAATGTTTTAAAGATGTCTGTACGTCCCAGATCGCACTGCAGTCATTCCTGTGAACGTTCAGTGAGTGGAGCACCTGATCTTGGAAAATCGACAAATAACATGTCTCCAACTTTTAAGAGAAGTGCATCTGACTGAGGAAACTGTAAACACAATAATTCACGAACACCACATGCATATTACAGAAACTGGGCTGGGAGTCATTGCCGCAGTCCTGCCCTCGCTCCAAGCCATTTCCATAAAGTAGTTCCTGGGAGGCCAGCGTTTCAGACGTGTAGTAGATAGTCCCACATGACTCTGGGGTAGTAAGAAATTTTTCTACCTTGATGGTATGCAGGCACTGGTGAAACACTAGGATAGGTGCATTAGTGTAGCAGGGGATTATATAAAGAAATAAAGGCACTTTTTACTCTCTGTTCTGTTAATCTGCACAAAAAAAAACCCTCATAGTTAAACTATCATTACATGCGAATAAAGAGTGTTATGTAATTGATCAGCTGTATTTAGATCCATTTCAAGTCAAGTGACTTCTAACAATATTATGATTTCATACCATTAACTCATGTCCCCTCCTATATGGACAAAAGTTTTCGACATCAAACTGTCATACATAATATGAGGTTGTTCCTCAAACTGCTGCCACACACCTATATAGGAAGCATTTGTATTCTGTAGTATTACAATTTCTTTTCACCATACCCAAGAGGTTCCAGCCTAACATTTGTCCTGTGCACAATAGTATCTATGAAGACATGGTTTCCCAAAGTAAGTGATCTGCAAAGAGCCATGACCCCTACATCTGTACATCACAGCATAAAACAAAAGGATAATACAGATAGGTAGCAATAGAAGTACATATGATATTGCAATACAAAGAAGCACTACACAATACACACCGAATACAGCATCCTTTTAATGCAGTTAATCACATACGTAGCAAACAAACACTGAACAGAATGCCAAATTTAATCTGTAGTCTGTCACAGTGGCAGTCACACCAATCATGTGATTGTGAGTAAATCCATAAAGATGTCTGTAAAGCCCAGAAGGCGATGTTGGGTAATAAGGGCAGGTGTATAAAATTAATTTCAAGTGTTTTTTTGAGGGCAGGAAAGGTCTGACTGCCTCTAGGAAGAAAATGAGTCGTTTGCTGGAATCTTCCATCAGCCAAAAACTTTATCATGCATTCATGGTCAACTGGTTCTTAACAGTTAAACATTTAACAAGTACAAACTCTGATAAACTACTATAAAATTATAATGTATGCAAATTAAAAAAATATTAAATTTGTTCTAGTGTAAGCTTAGTATGCCACTATTTTAGATTAAATGTATACTAGAACTTCTATTTAATACCTTAACCAAAATATAGTTAAGCTAATTCGATATAACCCTAAGTAAATTAGATGTTGGAGTCAGACATTGCAAATTAAATAAAGAAAAAACATTCCTGTAACCTTCAATCGCATCTATTTCCATCATTTGTTGTAGGAAAGCACAAGATTAAGATAATATATTTTTCAAACATAGTGTTAAATGGGCGGCATGGTGGTGTAGTGGTTAGCACTGTCGCCTTGCACCTCCAGGGTCCGGGTTTGATTCCTGTCTCTGTGTGCATGTTCTCACCGTGCTTGGTGGGTTTCCTCCGGGTACTCCGGTTTTCTGCCACAGTCCAAAGATATGCAGGTTAGGCTAATTGGCGTTCCCAAATTGCCCGTAGTGTGTATGTGTGTGTGCCCTGCGATGGATTGAGGCCCCCGCAAACCTGAATACAGGATAAAGCGGTATAGAAGATGAGTGAGTGAGAGTTGCAGGGACCCTGGAGGTATGAGGTGACACAGATGTAATAAAAATCCCTTAAAAAAAAGTGCAATGTGACTGCAAATTTCCATTCCTACTATTTTCCACAATCCCTTCATTCTAGACATTACTGGGTAATTATAAAGTATTTTTTTCCCCTTTATTTGTGGCAAATGTGTTCAAGTTGTCAAAGACTTTGTGTGTGTGGAACCTAGTCAGATCATTAACATTGATAGAAATCTGAATTACTAATCTATTTCTTTGCTTGATTGATGAGCCCCAGGGGTGAGATCAATGGCAGAGTCTCATGACATGGCCACAATTCATTTTAAGGTCACAGAAGTTTATGGAGTTTATGTTTGTTTGTTTACCTCCCGTGTAGCACTTAATAATTATTATTTTTTAAACAATAGATGTTAATTTACACTGAAAAAATGGGGTCACAATCTGTAATTTAAGACGCATTAGATTTATACAACATAGTGTGATAGTTTTCAAATGTTTATTGTAAGTGAACTATTTCAATTTATTGTATGATTTGAAAGAACCAGATTTACCAATAAAGCGACATTACTGCCCTAATTTACCTCACACTTTTTATTCCTTTGGATGGCACCAAGCTAGAGGCAGCAGATTTCCCACCTTTAATGTCCCCTTATGATCAATAAATTAAAATCATATTTACTAAAATAGATTTTGTTTACAACCCAAGTTTTAATTTTGGTACATCTCTCTACATACATCTTTTTTTGCTTTTCCCGTGGCATCACAGTAGGGTAGTGGTGTGCACTGTGGCCTAGTACTGTATATCTAAGATTAATGGATCGATTCCGTCTCAGGTCTGTGCGCATGGAGCTCGCACGTATTCCCTGGGCTTGATGGGTCTTCTCCGGGTACTCTGGTTCCCTTTCACAGTCCAAGAACATGCAGATTATGCTAATTAGGCCAGAATGTATGCATGCTTGTGCCCAGCGATGGATTGTCCAGGGTGTACCTTGACCTAGTGCCCTGAGCACTCTGGGACAGGCTCGGGCATCCTGCGACTCTACAGGATAATCAGTATAGAGAGTGAGTGTTCCTCCTGTGCTGTTGAGCACATAGGGTAATGGGTTCATTTTTAGAGCACTCGAGGCTTTTAAGTGGGCTAGGTTGTTAGCCCGATGTCCAATCCTCCTCTTTACATAGTCTTATACACATACTGTTTTTTATGTAACTGGCATCATGCATTGCTCACTCTTTACTAGTACAATTTACATTCTGTCAATCCTGTGTAAACCTGCCATCTGAAAGAATATCAGGCGGTCACATGATGAGGCTAATATTAATGAACATCTTTGTATTAAAGAAATCTTGGTATTTACCCCATCAAGGTCAAGATTTGGTAGTTATTAGGAATCTGCAGCATCGCTCATGGTCTCTGAAATCATAAATGTAAAACGAAAACATTTTGTTTTAAAAACAAATAGCTGAATGTGGATGTGATGGGTTGACAGTGGAGCTGCGAGATTTGGTAAAAAAAAAAAAAAAAATCACAATCAGTGTCATTATTTTGACATATATTGCGGTTGTGAGTTAAACTGTTATATATAACTATTAAATGTACCATTTTGCATTAAATTTATTTGTCTAGGCTAATAGCTAATAAAGGCACAAACAATATTGTTAAGGAGAAGTTTAAAAATATTTTAAGTATGTAAAAACTTAGCAAATACTTAAATTAATGATAAACTCTACATAATTCCCAACTATGCATATAATAATCTGGCTTTATTATATACTGTATATACAGTACTGTGCAAAAGTCT
>JAOTRS010120371.1:0-15769 GCA_028565755.1 Dinotopterus cunningtoni
TCTTATTTATTCATAGAGTTATTTATTTCATCATGTCCTATTTATTTATTTAATTTTGAACACTTTGGAGTTCCATAGGAAAGGAGTGATGTGCACATGCAGGTCCAGTGGCAGTGTCCAGCTGGCAGGTAGGCACTCAGTGGGTGGGAATGTTATGAAAAATCAATATATATGACTCTAGTGGACTAGGAAGATGTCTGATGAAAATAACCAGTGTAAAATTATTAAAATAATTAATTATGGTAAAATGCATAATATTTAACATTTGACAAGTGTTATATATTTTTGTAAGATTTGTAGAAATTCTACTGTTAAGCATTTCACATAAGAGATACACATTTGTATTGATGATGCAAAAAGCACTAAATTGTACAAATTACAGGAACATTGTTGACACTATTGTTGCCACAATACTGGTCTATAACATAGGTAACTGTGTAAGAAGTAGGAAAGAATAATTTAATATTTCTTAATTGATGCTAATTAATTAGTAATCATGCTTGTAATAGTTATCTTGGCTGTTTCCACACCCAGTGTCTAAAATGTAAATGTCTATATACAGTAAGTGCTTATTGTCCACACATAGAGTTCTCTTTAGAGTGAGTGTTATTTATCCAGTCAGGGTCTAAAGAGAGAGATAAAACAATAACCTTTTATCAAGGTGTACAAGTGTAGTGTAGAAATGCCATGAAAATAAATGCAGTACACAGAACAAAAAATGTTTAAACTAGTTATTTATCTACTGCTTTCCTTAGTGTTGTCTCTGTGCTTGGATGACTTTCGATAAACAGTACTAGCCAAACAGAAGTCTCTGGGCGCAAGGCCCTCTAGGGGTCATTCCTGACATAAAGTTGGCAGAAGCAGGTTGAATCCATGGATATTTTTATTTTATATACGCCTATACTGTGAACAATAAAACATGTCTATACACAGGCAATAGATCAGAAACTGTGTGTTGTGATCTTTGGAAATTCTCTCAAATTATCTTCACAGACAAAGCAAGGTGTTTCATCTTCAGCTCCAGTTTTTATTGCATCTCTACAGAGATGAAGAACTGGACTGAGAGCAGACAGGACTGCAGAGACAAAGGATCAGACCTGGTGATCATAAACAGCAGAGAGGAACAGGTATGTGTGTGTGTGTCTAAGTGTGTGTGTTAGAGAGAGAGAGAGAGAGAGAGAGAGAGGAGCATTTTTCATTGTGTTGTCATTTACAGGTGTTCATTATTAACCAGCTGGAAATGGGCAGCGGTCAGGCTTGGATTGGTCTGAGTGAGACAAAGAAAAAGGGAGACTGGAAATGGGTGAATGGTACACCACTGACTACTACGTAAGAAACTGAGATTATTTTTATATCTTAAAAAATGCTCCCATATTTAACTATTGTGCACACCCCCGGGCAGCATGGCGGCTTAGTGGTTAGAACTGATGCTCGATTCCTGTTTCTGTGTGCAAGTAGTTGGCATGTTTTCCCTGCATTTGGTGGGTTTTCTTTGTGTACTCCAGTTTCCTCCCACAGTAAAAAGACAGGCAGATTAGGCTAATTGGCATTCTCAAAATTGCCCATATTGTGTGATTAGGTGTCGGAGTGTGTGTATGTGTGTGCCCTGCGATGAATTTGCACCCCATCCAGGGTATATCCTGCTTCGAGCCCTAAATCTCTTGGGATACGCCCACGACCCTGTATACAGGATAAAGCGGTATAGACGAGGAGTGAGTAAGTGTCTGCATATCCCCAAGATAAAAAAAGTTTCGTCTTGATTCCTAAGCCATCAGGTGCTTAAGAAGAAAAAAGGAACGGGGTGGAGAATGAGGCAAAGATATAGATATACAGCTATGTTATCTACATAAAAAAAAAAAAATAATACGTGAAGTTTTTGTTTGTTTGATTTTTTGCAATTTGGTTTAAAAATGAATCTCTAATACAAAAAAAAGTGAAAAAGTATTTGCCCATTTCCAGATTTTATTTATTTATTTTTTTTGCATATTTTTAAAACTTAGAATAATCAGATCATCAAAAACATTTTAATTTTACACAAATATAACCAAAGTAAATACAAAATGCATTTTTTAAATGATGATTTCATTTATTAAGGGAAAAATCTGTTCAAACCTACCTGGCCCTATGTGAAAAAGTAACCCTTCTCTTGCTAAATCATGAATGGACTGTAATTTACCACATTTCTTGGAAAGAAGATGTTAAATGGGTATGTTGTTATGTGTGAGAGTCCCAATGCAGAAATGATTTTGTATACATTTGTAAGGGTTAACCCCTAGAGGGCGCCAAATGCCCAGACTCGTTTTTGTGTTTTTTGGTTAAGTTTTCGTGAAGTTTAAACTACATGTACCAGGATGCACCTCTCCTGAACCGAGGTGACTCATTAGTTTAATTTAGTATAAATAGCCTGTTTATGTTGAACTCCTCGTCTAGCATTGTTATTGTCATTGTATTGTCGGTGTTATGTCTAAAGTAAGTTGTCATATTAAAGTTTACTTGGTGCTCTGGGACAAGAGCTTTTTGGATCCAGTTTTGACTTTAAGACAACATTAAATAAAGAATATCTTGAAGTCCTCTTTTCAGCCTCTGCATTTATGCCACGAAACCACTAGACCCGCGAACGTGACAGAATGCTAGACCTTTATAGGAGCAGAGAGGATAACGACGCCGGGGCGAGCGGACGCTGAGATTGGTCAGCTGGCCACACGGCGCACCTTCGATAGAGCGCGCAGGAGGCTCTGGGAACAAAATGAGCGAGGGATGCAGCTTGGAGGATGAGCAGACAGGGAATGACTATGTGCTTTGCGCAGAGGAGAATCTAAAGTGCATACATAGCGTGTGGAAGCAGGTGAAGGAGCTTCAAGGACTACTCGCCAAGCTCAATCTTCAGGAGAGCCACACTGCAGGCTCAGATCTTCAAGAGAGCCACACTGCAGGCTCAGATCTTCAAGAGAGCCACACTGCAGGCTCAGATCTTCAAGAGAGCCACCCTGCAGGCTCAGATCTTCAAGAGAGCCACACTGCAGGCTCAGATCTTCAAGAGGGCCACGCTGCAAGCATAGTTCCTCCTCACCCTCCTCTGCTCGACACGGAGGACGCCGCGCTTCCTCCACCTCCTCCTCTGTTCGACACGGAGGATGCAGCGCTTCCTCCGCCTCCGCTTGACAGCGAGGACGTCACGCTTCCTCCTCCTCCTCCTCCTCTGTTTGACACGGAGGATGCAGCGCTTCCTCCCTCTCCTCCTCTGTTCGACACGGAGGATGCAGCGCTTCCTCCCTCTCCTCCTCTGTTCGACACAGAGAATGCAGTGCTTCCTCTGCCTCCGCTTGACAGCGAGGACAACGCGCTTCCTCCTCCTCCTCCTCTGCTCGACACGGAGGAGGCCGCGCTTGCTCCACCACCTTCGTTCGAAAACGAGAACTACACGCTTCCAACACCTCCGATCGTCTATGAGGACGTCGCGGTTCCTCTTCCTCCACCGCTCGACAGCAAGCTGAGTTGAGTCATGGAGCGACTTGGAGAACATCCTGTTACCTCCTCCGCCTGGATTCGAGGACGTCGTGACAGCTCCTCGGCTCGTCAGCGAGGACCTCGCGCTTCCTCCTCCTCTGCTCGTCAGCAAGGACCTCGCGCTTCCTCCTCCTCTGCTCATCAGCGAGGACCTCGCGCTTCTTCCTCCTCTGCTCATTAGCAAGGACATCACGCTTCTGACTCCGCAGCGCGACTTTGAGGACGTCGCGCTCATTCCTCCGCCCCCGGACCTCGAGCACGTTGCACGAGCTCCTCAGCCCGGCTCCGAGGACATCGTGCCCACTCCTCAGCCCGGCCCAGAGGAAGTCGTGCCAGCTGCGCTGCCAGGCTCGGAAGCCCCAGGGCCTGATTAGTCACCCTTCTTCGGGGATGCCGGCCCAGTGCCTGCTCAACAGCCATTAGACTTTGGGAACTATGTTTTGCCGGCATTGCAAAACGGCCCTAAGGACAAAAACTACGGCCTCTGGACTCAGTACATTGGGGAGGGAGTCCTGGACCTCCGTGGGCGCTCCGGAGGAGCGTTTTAGAGGGGGGGTACTGTAAGGGTTAACCCCTAGAGGGCGCCAAACGCCCAGACTCGTTTTTGTGTTTTTTGGTTAAGTTTTCGTGAAGTTTAAACTACATGTACCAGGATGCACCTCAGTCAGGTGATGGGAGCTCTCACCTGAACCGAGGTGACTCATTAGTTTAATTTAGTACAAATAGCCTGTTTATGTTGAGCTCCTTGTCTAGTATTGTTATTGTCATTGTATTGTCGGTGTTATGTCTAAAGTAAGTTGTCATATTAAAGTTTACTTGGTGCTCTGGGACAAGAGCTTTTTGGTTTCAGTTTTGACTTTAAGACAACATTAAATAAAGAATATCTTGAAGTCCTCTTTTCATTCTCTGCATTTATGCCGTGAAACCACTAGACACCAGAACGTGACAACATTATGGTTAAATTCATGAATTGGGGCAGCTCAACGCTAAACTAAGGTAGGTGCACTACTATGCCACCCTGTTTGTCTTAACTCAAAATATCTCTATTAAAAATGAAATAAACCTTTCTATTCAGGAGCATGGGGCACGCTTATTATATCAGATGCTGCCCTTGTTTCTACCTTCTGTTTATTTTAATCTCAATTTATTTATTTACAAATGCTTTCGTGTGTGTGTGTGTGTGTGTGTATTTTGTGTGTTACCACCACTTTCTTTTCAGACTTACACTACTGTACTGTAGGTGTTTTTCCTTTGGCTTGGGCTTGCGCTTAGACTTGTTTTACCTGGGTTTCAGGTCAGATGTGTCTTTGCCTTTTCTCTTTTTCTTGGGCCCTGATATCATACAAGGTGGTACCTAATATTTGCACATATTAGGTATATGTGCAGGTTTCTTAATGGCCTGATTACTATCATGGTGGGGTTGCCTAGCAACCATGCCTGTCTGCCTGATCTGCCTGTCTGGAAATCCTGAATTTGCTTGCTGCCATGTTATAGCTGAGTTAAATTTTACTTGTGGCACCTAGGCTTGATTATTGCCAGACCTGTTGAAAAAGCAACACATCATGCTGTGATCTAAAGAAAATCAAGAACAGATAAGAAACAAAGTAATTGACATGTATCAGTGTGGTGAGTTACTTCTAAGGCTATGGGACTCCAGCAAATCACGGGGAGAGCCTTTATCCACAAATGGAGAAAACTTATAACCTTCGCAGGAGTGGCCAGCCTACCAAAATTACTCCAAGAGCACAAGCACAACTCATCCAGAACAACATACAGTATATAGAACTGCAGGATTTGCGTGATTCAATTTTAAAAGTAAATGTCATTGGATGATTTTCTTTGAGTCACACAAAAGAAAAAGATTCTATTAGTGTGTTTGTCTGAAAGTTGAAAGCTGCCCTCAAAGCAGTCTGGTTTTCAGTAATGCTTCAGCAATTAAAACAAAAAGGCTTGACATAGTTTTCTGCACATGTAAGGAATATAATGACTATGAATAATGTTATTTTACTTTTCCACTGTACATTAAATATCCGAAGTAAACATTAAGAGTAAACTTGGTGCTATACATTTTAGAGGCACCACTTAACACAGCAATTTTTATATCAATAGATGACCAAATCAGCCTACTTGAGCATAAACACAAAAGTCAGTCTAATTATTTATTAGACTATTAATAACAACCACAAACAGTGACTTATAAAGCAAAAGAATAGACTAGGTGATCATAAAACCAAGATGCCTGAAAGTTTGATTTCACTCAGTATCAGTACTGCTTTTCTGAGGCTTAGTTGTGTCTATTCTGTCACAATTCTGGTCCAATTTTAACCCAGTAAAAACATACCTGTTTGTTCATCATTATTGCTGACACTATTTATTACTCTGCCTCTGTTCCTTGATTAATATGACTTTCCTTCTCAATTATTTAAAGAATCATGGACACTTCAGAATCTTTGTAACAATTCTTTATCATAAAACTCTTTTTCTTGTGACAATTTTCTTTTGTGCATTGCAAAAATTTTAAAATTCCTTGTCATGTCCCAATGTACATCTTGGTAAACAGAGGCTGAAAGGATTCAGTTCATGTGTGGAATTAAACAAAACTGAACACCAATCGGAGTTTGATTCTAAATCTCTGGGTTTCAGGTTCTGGGCTCCAAGGGAACCAAATGATGTAGATGGTGATGAGGACTGTGCTTCGATTTTAAAGGCTTCAATTGGGAATGGCTGGAATGACAAGAAATGCTTTCTTAAGGAACACTGGATCTGTGAGAAACGTCTTTCACAGTAAAATGTATCATTTTATAATGAAAATAACTTTTACACAAATTGAGCTAAATATAAACGGTATAAAAGAACCTTTTCATAATAATAGTATCTCAGTGTACTGTATGTTGTTGTTTTGTCAGAGTGACCTTAGAAATCAGTCAGTGACACACAGAGACTGTTCATGTCTTTTACTGTATCTCATTAAAGCTGTCATGATTTATGCCCTGTCTGCCCCGTTTTTCCCACACTGTCACTCTCTCTCCATGTGCTAATGTTTTTCCTAGCCTGTCTGTGTCTTTTCCAACGCCCCCGTTTCCACCCTGTCGGCACACCTGTCTCAAATCCGCCACTGATAACTCCAGGATTTAAGCACGTGCTGCGCAATGCTTAAATCGCTGGATTATTGAGTGTTGTTCGCTTCGATTCTCTCATGTTTTGTTTTCTCGTCTTCACGTTGCCAAGTTCGTTTAGTTTTCTCATCTTTTCGTCTTTTGCCTCACGTTTTGGATTGTCGCTCCCCGTCTTTCTCATCCACGAACAGCAGTCTCACCTGGTGCAGGCATTAATCGACACAGGCTCCGACCATAATCTAATCAATGCAGCCTCAGCCAAGGTCCTGGGGATCCCCTTCCTGTCCCTGGAGACCTACCTCAAGGTCCAAGCCATCAACGGGAGCCACCTTCACGTTATCACTCATAAAACACCTGTTCTAGGTCTGCGGGCCTCCGGGGACCACTCCAAGCAGATCCCCCTGTTCATCATGGAAGGATCCCATGCCACAGTCATCCTGGACCTGCCTTGGTTGATCCGCCATAACCCACACCTCGATTGGGCCAGGAACACCATCACTGCCCGGAGCCCTTCATGTTCCACGACCTGCTTGCGAGCCAGACCTCACAAATTTCCCCCTTGAATATCACGACCTCAAGATGGTGTTTAGCAAATCCCGTGCCATTTCTCTTCCCCCCTACCGACCTTATGATTGCGCCATAGACCTGCTTCCGGGCACCATTCCTCGCAAAGACTGCCTTTATTCCTAGTCGCCCAAGGAACTCGAGGCCATGGACCATTATATCACAGAGTCCCTCGTGGCAGGGATTATTCGCCCGTCCTCCTCCCTTGCTGGGGCTGGGTTCTTCTTAGTGGGCAAAAAAAATGGGTCCCTCCGTCCCTGCATTGATTATAGTTGCCTAAACGATATCATGATTAAGAACCGGTACCCCCTTCCACTGATGACCACCGCCTTCTAACTTCTCCAAGGAGACAGGCTATTCACCAAGCTGGATCTACGCAACGCATACCACCTTATCCGTATTCGAGAAGGTGATAAATGGAAGACGGCCTTCAACAACCCAACGGATCACTATGAGTATCTAGTGGTCCCGTTTGGTCTAACTAACGCTCCAGCAGTCTTCCAGGCCCTAATCAATGACGTCCTCAGGGATTTCCTATACTCGATTGTGTTCGTCTATCTGGATAATATCTTGATATTTTCTAGAGATCTGGAAGAACATCAATGTCACGTGCGAATATCTCCATATCAAAGACTCTTGGAACAACTTGTTCGTCAAAGCTGAGAAATGCGAGTTCCACACCACATCAACTACGTTTCTTGGGTTCGTCATAGGCCCTTCAGGCATCTAGAAGGAGCCCGCCAAGCTCCAAGCGGTTACAGACTGGCCCACGCCCACGTCACGACGGGAACTTCAAAGGTTCCTGGGATTTGCGAACTTTTACCGCTGTTTCATCCACGGCTACAGCTCCATCTTCGCTCCCTTACCAACCCTGACCTCTCCCAAGACACCGTTTTGTTGAAATCAGGAAACCGAAAAAGCCTTCTTGGAGCTCAAGGGACGGTTCACGTTAGCCCCTATCCTCATCACGCCTGATCCATCACGTCAATTTGTCATCGAGGATGATGCCTCCAGCACTGGGGTAGGAGGCGTACTCTCCCAGAGGTCCGCTCATGACAATAAGCTGCATCCCTGTTCCTTCTTTTCACACCGCTTAACCCCTGCCAAAGCAAACTATGGCATCAGTAACTAAGAGTTCCTAGCCATTAAGCTGGCCCTGGAGGATTGGATACATTGGTTAGAGGGATTGGAGGTCCCGTTCCTGGTTTGGACTGACCACAAGGATCTTGAGTACCTACGAGGCGCCAAAAGGCTCAACTCCCGCCAGGCGCGGTGGTGGCTGTTCTTCGCCAGGTTTACCTTCACCCTCTCCTATCGCCCTGGGTCCAAGAACTCCCAACCTGATGCCCTTTCCAGACAGTTTTCGCCTACCCAAGGTTCCACTGCCTGTGACACTATCCTCCCTTCTCCCTGCTTGCTCGCAGCTCCTGAGTTGGACATAGAATCCAAGGTCAAGCAGGCCCTGTCCCACGAACCAGGGCCCAGTAACGTACCTACAAATCGCCTCTTTGTACCCCATACCCTACGATCTCAGGTTCTGCAATGGGGGCACAGCTCCAAGCTCTCCTGCCATCCAAGTCCAACAACGTTTTTGGTGGCCAACGTTGAAGGAGGATGTGCCCAGATTTGTGGCAGCATGTGACGTCTGTTTAAGGTGCAAGTACGGCAACAACGCTCCTGTATTATGACTGTAGTTGACCGGATCTCCAAGGCAGCCCACTTCAACGCCCTGGCAAAACTTCCGTCAGGAAAGGAGACAGCGGAACCCCTGATCCTTCATGTTTTCAAGCTCCATGGCCTTCCCAAGGACATTGTCTCTGATTGTGGCCCACAGTTCAGCTCTTAGTTCTGAAAGGCATTCTGTAAGCTCATCGGAGCCACCCCTAGTCTGTCATCAGGATTTTACCCACAATCCAAAGGGCAGATGGAGAGGAAGACCCAGGCCCTCGAGGTCGCTCTGAGGTGCATGACCTCCCGGGATGTCGCCTCGTGGAGCAGATTCCTGCCCTGGGTTGAATATGCCCACTCCCTAGTCTCGCCTTTTACCGGGAGTCTCCCTTCCAGTGCTGCGTAGATTACCAACCACCCTTGTTCTCATCTCAGGAAGAGGAGGTCAGCGTCCCTTCAGTCCATGCCTTCATCCGCCGTTGCAGGAGGACATGGTCTCAAGCCAGGAATACGATGCTACGACAAAGCAGAGCCTACAAGAAACAAGCAGACCGTAGACGCTCTCAGGCCCCCAAATCCAGGATAGGGCCGAGAGTCATGATCTCCACCAGAGACATTCCTCTAAAGACCCTCTCTCACAAGCTTTCCCCTCGTTACGTCGGCCCCTTCACCATAACCAAGATTGTCAATCCTTGCGCTGTTTTTTGCTCCCCTCTACGATACGACGGATAAATCCCACATTCCACGTGTCCCAGCTACATCGTCTCACCTCATGCCCATAGGAGAGAGAGACCTTATACCTCTCTCTCCATGTGCTAATGTTTTCCCTAGCCTCTCTGTGTCTTTTCCCCGCCCCTGCTTCCGCCCTGTCGGCACACCTGTCTCGAATCCGCCACTGATTACTCCAGGATTTAAGCACACGCTGCGCGTTTTGGATTGTCGCTTTGTTATTTGATTTCCCGGTTTTGATCTTGCGTTTGATTTCCCGCTTCCTCATTTTGACTCAGCTTTGATTAACATTTTTGGATTGTCATCTCGCTGCTTGAATTCCCAATCACCGACCTAACGCTTTCTAGTTTGACTACACCTCCCGTTTTGCGCTTTTTGCTTAGACGCTCCGCTAATTTATCCTCTGGCATTTGACCCGCACGTCCGCCTTCCGACCACGCTTCCATTTAACGTTGCTGTTGTTCATCTGCACTTGGATTCACCTTGTTCCGCTCTGCCCATGACAAAAGCTGTGTAGATCTGTGATGATGAAAGCAGTATCATTGAGATGGTTGTATTTAAGAGTCCATCTCAGTGTCTCTGACTCTGTTAAATCAGCAGAAGTCTAAGCTCAAGCAAGGCTGTATTGAGATGGATTATATTGTTTATACTCCTAGAGTGAGGGACATGATCTGAAATGACTGTACAGTCCTTCACTCATGGTTTGCAGCTACTTTTCTGCTCAAACAGTAAAGATGAATAGAGTTTCATCACTTAAACAAACATCAACAGCCTTCACCAAAGAGTCTGTTTCAATGGCAATGCCTTCAACAATGGTAAAGGCCTGTCACTTCCACCTTGTCTCATCCCCAAGGCACAAAATGTGGAACAATGCTCACCATCACTTAGTGTTGCAATATAACTAACATTTAAGTCAAGCATTTTTTTGAATGATGTACAGCTATGTATGGATTTAATGCGAAATGTGTTTTCCCTTGTAAATACACAAATTAATGTATGTGATGTGAACATGAATATAGTGTACATTCCTGAATAATTTACCTCAAGATGTAACGTGTGAGGGATAACAGGATACGGTGCTCCATCTGGATTTAATACGAAACATTCCCACCTTTCAAATTCTCAACAAACCCTAGATGAATATGATATTTGTGATGAATTTACATCTTATACTGACTATTTTAAAAGGATGCAGATATAGCTAATTTTCAACTAATGATTATGCATTTTACTATTTTCTTTTGAATAATAAAAAAAAAAACAGAATGAGAAAACACATTAACCCCACATCCCCATATCAAAGCATTTATTTGAACAATAAAATATGCTTGCTCCTACCACAAATTACTAAAAAACTAAGTAAAAAATTACATTAACTTACCATAAATACTGAGTGCTCTGAGCATGATCAAGTCAGAAGTGAAGAATCCAGAAAGTTCACCAAAGAATAAACCAACTGCTGCATGAAAATAACACAACCAGTTTTTTTTTCCCAGAATGATCCTGGATCAGACACAAACAGAAGATAAATTAAGACATTAATCATACCCCAATCGTTTCTCTAACAACTATAAAATACTATAAAGTATGCCAACAGACTTTACGCACACAACTTTAGTTAAGATTACTTAGTAATTTACCTAAAATTACATTTAAGATTACATTTAGTAAATTTAGGATTATTTTTTTGTGTGTGTGTGTGCTAATGAAACACACTTTTCTCATAAAATACAATATAGTTGACTATTGGCACAAAATATCAAAGTAGCCCCATAGCCCCATATGAAAGTATGACAAAAAAAAAGTTGAAAAGCTAATAACCATGAAAATGAGATTGCTCCTACCATAACTACAACATTTCAAATTTAGGTAAAAATTCATATTTACTTACCATGAAATACTGCCAGCTTTAAGTGGCGTGCCCCTCGCTTCAGAAGTGAAGAATCCAGAAAGTTTTGCACAGTCGAGGGTTTGAGGACACCTGGTATATTGCAAATGGAACACAGAGTACAGGATGCATCACGCAGCCATAATATATTATACCATAACCATATTATATTAAAGATTGCCAGTTAGAAATAAATACACACATTGCATTCTCGCCTAAACGACTCTTAAAACTACACATTGTGACACAATAACAGTAATATATTAAACATTTTGCCAACTACCGTTTGGAGAAACCAGAGAGTAAAGAATAAATCTGTTGTTGTGTCAAAATGAACCCAACCAGGTGTTCATTTGTAAATGATCCACTACATCTCATTTGTCCCAGCATTACCTAACCGAACAATGTGTTTAAAGTACCTGAAATAACCGAGAATTTTGACCCATCATAAACAACCCATCAATGTGTTTACAGAAACAACAAAGAATTTTTTAAAGTGTATATTTGTTCTTCTTCTTCTTGGTCTTATCATTATTATTATTGACCCACAGCCTGTTTTCAGGTGCTCTTGGACTAAACAAATTTCAATGTGAACACTTCTTACCTTCCACTTCTTCATACAACGTTTGATCATAAAATGGTCCAATATTCTGAAATATTTTTTTTCAGAATATGGAATTCTTCTCTAATTATCTGTCAAGAAATTTGTCCTCAAATTCTTCAGTTGTTTTCCATAACAATTTTCATATTTTGTTCTTAATTTAATACCATTGAATTAAGAATAATCAGTAAAAGTCATGTTATATGCTTGGGTTTTTGCGCAGAAGCAACAACTCATATGGTTGAAGTAGCGGGTCTACTCGGGACCTACGAGTCCACAAACTATGAAATGAACCAACTTGGCTTGCATTCCATTCCACAGTCGAATTTAAAGTGTGCTCCCTTCCCTACGCCCTACTCCCTGTGCCGGGCATGTCGGAACTTCCCTCAACAAAAATTCCAGCACCCGGAACACCCTGTGACGTCACCAACACAGACATCACTACCTTCTACTAAAATTAAATATTGAATATTTATTAAAACACAATTTTATATTATTGTAATGTTTATAAAATTATTAGATTAATTCTACAAGATGATTGGAGAAAGTATTATTGTGCATTAAAGACTTTATGTAGTTCACTATTTGCCCACTTGATATGAAACAAGGGAAAAGATGGCCTAGTTACACCAGGATAGATATCTGAAATTTCTATTACTTGTACAGTATATGTAATGTATTAATATATCAATTCTATAATCAAACATAAAATAAAAACAAGTTGTATGTCTTTAAACTGACATTACACATACATTATATGGTCAAAAGTATATTCACACCTGACTTTGCCTAATGCTCAAAAGAACACGAATCCCCACAGACCACACTCTAAAATCGAGTGTAAAGACCACACTCTAAAATCGAGAGTCAATTCTGCACCTCTTTTTGCATACCCATGTGTGACTGCATGCCCATGTATACCGTACATCCTGTGTGTGTTGTATGTCATTGGTGTGAGCAATTTCTTCTCATACTGAATGTGAAAGAGGGCGGTTATTAATGCTGATCTTAGACCAGCAGTTGAGGGTTAAGGGTCTTGCTTAACAGGGACAAGTTGGTGGTTGTAAGATTTTAACCTAGGACCTTATGAACCGTAGTCCAATGCCTTAACCACTGAGCTACAAGTAAAAAACAAAACAAAACAAACATTTTAGGGACACATCTAAAATCATCTCTCAAAACGCCTGAAGTTAGCAACTTGAATTTTTTTAGGAAAGCAAGATTCGTCACTTCTTTGTTGCATAAACTTCAGAAGCAACTTCTATGGTGCACACAAATTTTCTGTATTATATGTACGTATAACTTAAAAATCTAAATAAATAAAATCAGCACCAATACTGAGGTCAACATTACAGTCCTTTACAGTCA
This sequence comes from Dinotopterus cunningtoni, assembly GCA_028565755.1. Classification (NCBI taxonomy): domain Eukaryota; kingdom Metazoa; phylum Chordata; class Actinopteri; order Siluriformes; family Clariidae; genus Dinotopterus; species Dinotopterus cunningtoni. Next base: position 13,442 of record JAOTRS010120371.1, read on the forward strand.
TTTCATGTGCTTCACTTTAAGAGCAAAAACAACATAATCCTTCCCAATACAGCATTGCTTGAGTACAACATAACTAATGTTACCAGAGTGTCAGTTAGTGAAAGTAGATATTTTATGCAGTTAATTTTCTTCCATATTTTATATTCATATTTTCATATGTCATATTTATTTGACTTTTTCATATATTTTATTTAAACATATTATTGAGGTTGAGTCTTAGTCATCATACATATGTTGTCTAATGTAGTAAAGTATTATTAGCATTGCATTATCCTTTAGTATAGAACTTTTGAATGCAATTTTACTGTGGGCTATATACTATATGGCCAAAAGTATTCACTCACCCATCCAAATCATTCAATTCAGGTATGCCAATTCCTTCCATGGTTACATGTATATAAAATCAAGCACCTATGCATGCAGACTGCTTCTATAAACATTTGAGAAAGAATGAGTCACTCTCAGGACCTCAGTTTCCAGTGGGGTAACATGATACGATGTCACCTGGGCAGTCCAGTTGTGAAATTTCCTCTCTACTAAATATTCCACAGTCAACTGCTGTATATACAGTATTATAACAAAGTGAAAGTGATTGGGAACGACAGAAACTTAGACACGGAATGGTAGGTTGCGTAAAATCACAGAGCGGAGTCAGGATATGAAACGCATATTGCACAAAAGTTGCCAACTTTCTGCAGAGTCAATAGCTACAGACCTCCAAACTTCACGTGGAGCAGCTACATCCAAACCTTACTTCACCAAGTGCAATGCAAAGCATCGATTTCAGTGGTGTAAAGCATGCTGTCACTAGACTATAAAGCAGTGACGACGTGTTCTCTGGAGTGATGAATCACTAACAATGGATGAGTCAGGGTTTGGTGGTTGCCAAGAGAGTGGTACCTGTCTGACTGCATTGTGCCAAGTGTAAAGTTTGGTGGCGGGGGGATTATGATGTGGGGTTGCTCTTCAGGAGTTGGGCTTGGCCCCTTAATTCCAGCGAAAGGAGACATTTTGGACAATTTCATTCTGCCAACTTTGTTAAACAGTTTGGGGATGGCCTTTCCTGACCTTAGCCTGACAGAACACCTTTTGGATGAATTAGAGCGGAGACTGCAAGCCAGGACTTCTCATCCAACATCGGTGTCTGACCTCACAAATGCGCTTCTGGAAGAATGGTCAAAATTCCCCATAATTACATTCCTAAACTCCTAAACTGGAAAGCTGTTATAGCTGCAAATGGTGGCCCAACATCATATTAAACCCTATGGATTAAAAATTGGATGTTACACAAGTTCATATGCATGTGGCAAGCGAATACTTTTAGCAATATAATGTATGCATTCTATTGGTTATCAGTATGTGTTGCAAGCTATTACTTGTAGACCAACTATGTACTAGACACAAATACACCTGGAAAGATTCTTGTGATGGGTAGGAATGTCTGTCTGACAAGTAAAGGATTTCTTTTTTTATTTTCTTGTTTACTTATTTCTCACATGATGTTTATGACCTTAATTGTATTTTATTCTATTGTTTTTTTTTTTCCTTTCTTGCCCTTGGGTTCATATGTTGACGTCTCAGTATAAAATGGATGTATTGCAACTTTTGTTTGCTGACTGATGCGTGCAAACTATATCTTCTGCTGAACACTGGCTCTGAGTCTCCTAATTTTCTTGTCAACTAATGCTTTTGTTAGGTGAATAATTTATTATAATTTACAACACAACAGAGGACTTCTCAATTGAAATCAATTATTGCCCGTTGAACATCAGGAGAATGTATTTTGATGTAAGATTTTCAATGTTTATATTTCTGAACATATGTTCATATGTATGAACTTGTGCCCCAAAATACACATACAAAAAGTGTGTAAGAATATGAGTTTTCCTGTGTATGTTTTTTTCCTTTGTAAGTGTATGCTTTTTTCTTGTGTAAGTGTATGCTTTGTTCAATGCCTGTCTAAATATGAATTTATAAGCAAGCTAGTGTGACTAGGCTAAGTGGTATTAAAGAGCTAAGTGTTACGGATTGACAGACTCCAAAGGAACTCCAGAAGACACTTTTATTTACAATGAATATAAACTGTTTTGGGTGAGATGTGAACCAGAAAGTCTTATCTGATTTGGCGATGGAGCAGCAGGTCACAGTCATATAAGATAAGATAAGAAGAACTTTATTTATCCCGAGGGAAATTCTTTTGTCTCAAGCATGCTCAATACAGCCAAGGAACAAGAAAAATAGAAATATACAATAAGTAATAATAATAATAAAATGAAAACAGTATACATAAGTACAGTAAATAGTAATAACAGTGGAATAGTGCAAATA
>JAOTRS010120377.1:0-15769 GCA_028565755.1 Dinotopterus cunningtoni
CAGATCTTTGAGTTCATCTCATAAAAAATGGGAGCAAAAACAAAAGTGTTGCGTTTATATTTTTGTTCAGTATAATTTAAAATGCAAATTATTCATATCTCTTTATGAGTATTAATACTAAAATTAGTATAAGCTTCTAAAAGCATATGACCTGTAAAAATTGTTGCTTAAATTAAAGCATTCCATCCAAAATTAAGAATTTTCCCCCCAAAAAAATCTGTAGTGTCCGTAACCACGTCAAATTCATGTTGCAATATCTTAAAAATTTTAGCATTTTAAAATAATTCACTTTTTCAGGTTTATGTCTTTTCATTATAAAGTCTAAATTGGTTAAGTTTTATCTGAATGACAACAAAGATCATTGAAAGATTTGCATTTTAAAAAGTTACGGACACTACACCTACAAGCACTGATACCATATGTTCTGTCTGACTTTGAGGACTTTCAGAGCAGAACAGAGTTCATGCTAATGACCAAATGTGAACTTAAATCCGAATCATCCTAATCACAAACAATTCATTATTTGTTGAATCATTAAAACTGGAAGTAGGCTAGGTTTTTGTGTAGCCTGTGTACAGTATGTGTAGATCAGAGAGAGAGAGAGAGAGAGAGATGATCTGGCTAACAGCTAATAGAGGCAGGTTATTTGTCATCAGAAGGGGCGTTGAGATTAGAGGCGACGCGCTGAATGATATGAATGGTAGGAAATAATATGATACGAATGCAGTCACCTTGATTTACTGCTTCTAGCCGAAGGCTGGATAACCTGCTAGCACACGGCTAATGTAGCGGCACGGAGAACGGATCATTTAAAGTTAGGAGTGTTTTTATCTGCAGCTTATGTTTTTTTTTTTGAAGGATTCCTGTAGTTTAGAGTACAGTCTGAACTGTAAAGAAGTAAAAATGCCATTTCACTATTTCAGGAATTTAGCCTCAATACAGTATTAATTATCCATTTTCATGATAATTAAGAGATAAAACAGGACTGTTTGTGTTGATGTTAAATGGAAATAAAACAACAAATTTGTGGTGTGATGAAGCTGGGTAACTGTTACGTCTCCAAACCTGATCTTCAATTGTATGATTTCTCTTATAATACAACAATTTGATAATTATGATTAATAATTTTTTGTTTTATTTACTATTAAATGCTACGTTCTAGAGATGGGAATCACCAGCGACCACCTGATACGATATTATAGTGATATCTGCATTCTGATTCGGTTTGTATTGCGATTATCACAATTATACAGTTATAAATATCCTGACTCGATATTAACAAATATATATTATTGACTCAACCTTGACTCATGTTAAAAAAGCTGAGTTGTAATTTAATTCTATGTTTTCCTCTAATGCACACCTAATGTAAAAAATGTAACTTTTTTTTTTTTACTGAGCAGCACGCGTCTCAGGTTTGTCATTCGCAATTATTTGTCATTTCTAAACAAGCTTAGCTCCTATCGCCTGCCGATGTTTGAATAGTTTGGAGTGCGCCATCTGTAGGATTATAGAGAAACTGCAATGCTGCACCACTTTAAATGCAAACATATATGATTTTAAAATTAATGATAAAACAAAAATTTGGGGATTTTGGAGTTTTTGTAAACGTAGTATTTTTCTATTACTACACAAAAGAAGGAAATCACGATGCGTATATGAACTGATCACCCATTTCTACTATGTTGTACTCTCGACCCTTTATAGTTATATATAATGCTGTGCAACGACCACAGAACAAGCAACTCATGATAACGCAGCTATAAACAGTTGTTCTCTTTTTTTTTTTCACTTGAAGTTGATAAGACAAAACAAAACCAAACATCAAGTTACTGAGAAACCTGAAGGCATTACCTACTCTCCTGAAGACAGAAAAAATATGCTTTGACTATAACAAAGCAATGGGACTGGAGAGACAATGTTAATATTTAATAATAATAATAATAATAATAATAATAATAAATATTATTAATAAATAATTTCTAATTTTATATATTTGCATTGATGCTTCTCTTTACCCTAGAGAAGCAAATGGAGCTAAAATCAAATATGGTTTCACACACACACACACACACACACACACACACACACACACACACACACACACCATAGCAAAGCCTCCGTTTTTCCCCTTTATTTAGTCCGTAACTGTTTTCTATTTCTATGTTGTGATATTAGTCACACCCTAACCAGACCCAAGCATTCAGACTATTTAACCCAGAACAGAAATTTCAACAATAGGAGTGTTTGGATGCTCAACCGCACCTGACTCCACTTATCTGCTAACATTCATTCCCTGAAGGAATTTGGAGTGGGGGAAAAAAAACCCACTGGAGTGTTCCTCACTGGTTTAAAGAGAACCGATTATACAAAATTTACTGTCATTTTTAGACTTTTATATCGATCCAGTGACCGTATATAAACACAAAACGTTAAAAAACAAAAAAAACCCTCTGCTTTTGGGTTTATTTTATTTTTATATTAGATGGAGCTTAAACAAGCCGATTTATTTTCCCTCCTAATGTGACCTCACATAAGAAAAGCCCCTCCCCCAGCTCTGCTTTTCACCTGAGAAGTGCGGCTCAGCAGTAGTTCATTTACATACAGAAATATTTAGATACTGAAATGGCGCGTTTGGAGGAGGAGTGAAATGAAGGGAGGTTGAGGTATGAAAAACTGCATTATCTACAACAAATCAATAACAAAGTTCCACAGAAAACCATGAACTATTACATTGAGCCATGGACAAGTAAGGAATAAAACACAAATGTAAATAGTTAATATTACTTCTTATTAATTACAGAACATATTCAGAACAAATGCAATCTGCAAGAAACCTTAACATTGGATGAGCACTGTAATACAGTAACAGTGTTTACCATGACAGTCAATATCGGATCAACACAGTTTCTGGAAGTTGTGAAGAATGATCTAAACACAACATTGCTAATACAACCTCAAAAGAATAAAATTGTAACCTGGAGCATCTTTTCCAATTATCATCCATTCTAACATTGTCCGATCACATCCACGGCCCCTTCGTTTCTAACAGGGTTTAAAATTCCGATCGGACATTTGGACGGATACAACAGCTTCCCACACACAGTGTGTGTATCTTGTGTCACGTATCTCTTAGGGTTGTAATGTTACATTTCTGTTTCATTCAAGCAACATAATCCCATTATCATGTGGTTGATGTTTTTCTAGTGGCCTTTCATCGAAGCAATTTAAACTTTAAAAAACAAGCTAATACCAATGTAACATTACCAATATAACATCATCACAATGTTTTGACAGCCAAAAATTTATGCTGGGACGTTGGGACGTCCCATATAGGAATTTGTCAGTTGGCGGAGACGGATACAGATGCTGGTGGACACTTCATTTAAAAGACATGGAAGACATTTAGATTAAGGCATCTGGCAGACGCCCTTATCCAGATCGACTTACATTTTTATCTCATTATACATCTAAGCAGTTGAGTGTTAAGGGCCTTGCTCAAGTGACAACTTGGTGATTGTGGGATTCGGACCTGGGACCTTCCGAACCGTAGTCCAAGACAAATCGAAAACCTCAAACGAAAAATGTAGTCGAAAGGAGACACTCTGAAAGTGCTTATGTACTGTAGTGTGAGTGTGATTGAACTCAGGTGTACGTGATCAGTGAACTTGACAATGGATGTGAGTGATGGGCGTGGACTGGACTACCGTGCTCTCTAGCGCTGTAATAAATAAGAAATACGTTAATTCTCCTCTCTTCCTCATGGATCTGATATTAACATGTTAAATCTTTCTGTCTACTCTTGGATTTGATATTAACTCCCCCACGCTCTCTCTCTCTCTCTCTCTCTCTCTGGTTCGTCTCCAGATGGACATCTCTACAACTTCCACTTATTGTTCTTCAGGGTTTATATTCTTTGTAGTAACAGATGTACAGTACATGACACCATGTGTTCAGCCAAACATATAAAAACTCTGTCTTTTGCTGGTAATGAATAGAGAGCTTTCTGACAGACAGTGTTTGCGTGTTTGACTGTCGGCCAAAACACAGTGTTGTTGCTGATTTTTTATTTTTTTGATGTTATACATATAATAGATAAAATGTGTGTGACCAAAGAATCTACTTCTGAAATTCATGAATCATGGAAGTGACCGATCTCGTTTCCCTAAAACTTTTAAGTTGCTAACTTCAGCTGTTTTGGAGAGATGATTTTATATGAGCCCCAAAATGGCCATTTTTTTTGTTATACTGTCTCACTTCAAACAATAATCATTTTAAATGTGAATTATTCCTATTTCCTTATGAGCATTGATACAAATTTTTGTTCTCTTAGATAAAATCTGTAGTGTCCATAACCACGTCAAATTACTGTTGCAATATCTTAACAATTTTGCATTTTAGAATAATACACTTTTTCAGGTTTATATCTTTCATGTGAAATTTAAATCGGCCAAGTTTCATCTAAATCTTTCAATTAAGATCATTAAAAGAATAAAATTTAAAAAGGTTACAGACACTACATAAAAGGGCTTGCCTTGCACCTCCAGGGTCTGGGTTCGTTTCCCGCTTCGGGTCTGTGTGCTTGGAGTTTTCATGTTATCTCCTTGGTGCTTGGCGGGTTTCCTCCATGTACTCCGGTTTCCTCCCACAGTCTAAAGACATGCCCGAATTGTGTGCCTGCCTTGTGATGGATTGTCTTGTGTGCCTGCCTTGTGATGGATCCCGCCTCATGCCCAAAGTCTTCTGGGATAGGCTCCAGACCCTCCGTGACACCTTATACAGGATAAAGCGGTATAGACGATGAGTGAGTGAGGGAGTGTTGGCTAATTTGCTGGGAACGAGTCCATATGGCAAAAATGACTCTCATTAGCACTGAGAGCTAACCGAGTTTCCATGGATTCTCAACATTTCTTTTCACATACACGACCTCATTTACTGTAAGTACAGTTAGCATTGTTGCGAACCTTCAACTTTGATGTGTTTTTGCTAGTGAACCGCGGAAGGTGTTGTTCATCAACGCCATTATGTTCGCAGTGCTGATTTTTTTATGATGGTGCAAAAAGCTGAGGAAGTTCCATAATGCCTCAGGGCAAAATGCGATAGTAAAAAGTGGCATTTATGAATCTTTATAATCCAATCCGGGCTAATTTATTCCCTCCCTGAGTGACGAATTAAACCGCGACCGAATCAAAAACTAATCACCGGTAATGATTAGGTAATCCTGTTTTATAGCCGAACGCGAGAAGGAACAGACGATGGAGTGAATAGAGGAATTCAATAATAGGTTATCTCCTGGCATTAGAAAATTTGAAAACGGAGCCGCTCGTCTCATGCAGCACCTCGGCACCTTTTTTCGGCTGGTACGAGATTTAATTAGTGTCCAAGAGAGAGATAATCTACATGCACACAATAAACACTATAACAAGGGACGTTTTGTGCTCGCGGATCGCAGAGACACGTGTTTCTGGTGCAGAAAAGGGAGACGGAATATCGGCGGAGATGTCAAGCAAAGCTTTATTGTCCTGCAGGCCTTTATTTACCGGATTAAACCAGAATTAATATCTGATTTCCTATTACTGTGTGACTCACACTTTAGTGACTCCCATGAATTTAATATGCCTTTTCACGTAGGTCAGTTAACCAGAATCAAATTTGTCTTGTACGGTATAGTGACAATATACAGTACTAACTAAATCTACTAGCAACTAAGGAAGCTAAATAATTGAGCAATATCACACGAGAAGGAGTGCTGTTGTGATGAATATCAGCACGGCTGTGATCACATCATCACTCCTTTTTGTGAATACCAGCACGGTTGTAGGCATGAGAGTGCAGCCAGAGCGCTGTTGATATCACAGCCGTGCTTATATTCAGCACAACAGCACAACCTCGATCCCGAGTGTGATAATGCTGTTATACAACAGTTCCACAAACACCATTTATTATCAACAGATTATGAAGTGTTTAGCGATTTCTCCAGGTATTTAGCTTCTCCAAAACACTAAGCTGGCGAACAACAGTTAGCGACCGACAGTTAGGGTAATCAACACGAATGAAAGTAGTTTTAAATTCCTACCGGTCCTACTGCATGGAGCCAAATTTTACTACGGTAAAATATAGAACATACCATTATAAACCATAGTATTATTATTATGGTATGCCAGACAGTACCATGGTAGGCCAGGGTAGGTACTGCGGTTAACGTTAGAGTACTGTGGTGTAAAATATTCCTGTATCCTTGAATGTGGCATAATGTAAGACGTTGCACTGTATGTAAGATTAAGAGTTTCAACATCCACTATGGTGTTACATTAATGTCACATACATAAAACAGTAATGTTACCAGTATGGCACGTAAACACGTGTAACATATTTTTGATAGTATCCTGATGAATGTTTCATACAGTAGTCCCATACTATAGTACATGTACAGTTGTATCAAAGTATGTACCATAGTAAAACTAGGTGTTACATGTATTATATCAGCAAAAAAGTACCATTGTACTGTCAAAAATGCCATAGTACCAGACTACCATAGTATACTAGGTAAAAAAATTTGGTGTGGCAAACTGACCATATTTTTCGACTGACAAGGCCATAAGATTTTTGACAAGGACATAAGATTTGTTAATACTGTACTTGTCCAAGGTCCAACTCCAGGACCAAATGAAAAAAAAAGCAGACTTGGTTGCTGGCCAACACATTGCAATTCTTGGCAGCAGAGAGGGAATTAAGGAATCCCCGCCTCGCGGTCTGTGTGTATGCTTGGTGTGTTACCTCTGGGTGCTCCGGTTTCCTCCCACAGTCCAAAGACATGCACATTATTCTAACTGTCTTTCCCAAATTGCCCATAGTGTGTAAATGAGTGTGTGCTTTGCGATGGTTTGACAGCCCGTCCAGGGTGTACCATGCCTTGTGTCCTAAGTCCCCTGAGATAGGCTCCAGGGCCCCCCGTGAACCTGTATACAGGATAAAACCGGAATAGACAACGAGTAATTAAGATAATTGTTATCATGAGACGTTGTGAGAGACGAGGATTAGAAATATATATACTCAGAGGATAAAAGAACTGAGAAACCGGCACACCTGTAACCTACTGTATCCTGGGGACTTTTTAATTAGAACAAACAAAGCACAGAACGTTATTAGAGCCAACGAGTGGCGGCGCTTCTAGAGACTAATCAGGGAAATTCCATTTGAGAATTCTTGAAAGAGTCCTTAACTTAAGTCGTCAAAGTCATTAGTCTCAGAAAAGAAGAAGGACAGCTTACAGGACTATCATTTAGAGTGTCATTGCGGTCAGGTTACTGCACTAAAATTAAATTTGTCTCCTATATTGGAGAGTTAAAATGATATTTTGGTGGCTGGCTCTCTGGTATTTTGACATGGTCTCATATATAAAAATTCTGAAGTTATACAGTAATTGTGGAAAAAAAAGTATGAAACATGGCAAAAGAAAAAAGACTCTCTGCCACTAAGGCCTATCTTTTATCTCCAGGCTTTTCATTAAGGTTATATGAGATGACAGATATGAAATCATCCCTTTTTTCCCCTCCCCAGGGCACGACATCATCACTGTAATGGTCCTGTCATGATGTCACACTGATACAGTTAGCATGCCTCACTACGCTCGGAGATTGACAGGTGGTGAATAAGAACACTGAGCTTTATGAAGGTGTCGGAATATTGACTTAATTAATGGTGCCATCGCTAATGGAGGGTTATTGATGTGTTTATTAACTCGAGTCAATAGTGGCTCAATAGAGCATGTGCCACCTGAAGTACTGAGAGAAATTAGACACTTTATTTGCTTCATATACAGTATATATACGTATATATTTTTAAAGCCAAAAATACGTGATTTTCCTGTTGTTTAAAAAAAAAAAAAAAAAAAGCAAGGCGGTCAATGTATGTTACGCAGGGAACTACAAAAGCTGAAAACTTCCTGAGGAAATGGATGGATCTTATCGTACTTAGCCAGCTTTGTTTGGAATACTAGTTAGGGAGATACTGCTAATGTTCTCATAAGAAACTTTACCATGGTATAGATACCATGGCATATAGTACCGTGGTATTTTTGACCATATCTTGGTGCTTTCTTGCTGATGCAGTACATGTTCCACACTATGGTACATACTTTGCAACAACGGTAAATATACTATAGTATGGTACTATGGAGCACAAAATACGGTACAGTGGAGCCTTGGATTACGAGCATAATTCGTTCCGGAATTCAAATCAAAAGCTAATCAAAGTGAATTTTACCATAAGAAATAATGGAAACTCAAATAATTAGTTCCACAGCCCCCAAAAAATTAATGCATAAAAATAATTCATACAAAATATAAAGTAAAAAAAAAAAAAAATGAACCATATTTTATAACCCTTCAATGGGGCTGAATTAAAAAAAATTCTGCAAAGAAGAACGGACCAAAATTCCTTCACAGCGATATGAAAGTTATCATCAATTATCGCAAACGCTCGAATGCAGCTGGTGGCACAACCAGGGGGCAGTTACTTTTGCACATAATAATTGAGTTGGTAGGTTTTAGTTTTTTTCCCCATAATAAATGAAATCATCATTTTAAAACTTGGGTTATCTTTGTGTAATATTAAAATTGTCTAATGATTTGAATCATGTAAGTGTGAGAAAATATGCAAAAAAATAAATATGCACTTTTTTGGGGGAAAAAATACATCTGTTGAAGGAAAAAAAGAAAATATGCTGGAGAAAAAAAAATCTAGAGAAGGAAAAAAAATCGGTACCATGTGACTCATACTTCTGGGACAGTATTGTTGTGTTGAAGTAACGTTAGTACCGTCCACTGACTGAGGCTTATAGTAAAAGTTTTTATGGGGAAATAGCAAAGTGGTATTTAAATAATAATAATAATAATAATAATAATAATAATAATAATAATCTCACTGTTCAAAAGATTAAAGGATTCTTTATTTTTTAAATTGTTTTTGTTTGTTTTTTCGTCACTCATGAAACAGACTAAGCTAGAACCAGACGTCAGAGCAAATCAGAAACAGCTCAACACTTGCCACTTCATCTGGTCCTCGTAACGCCGTGGAGCGACCTCGTCTGAATTCGGCTGCCAGAACACAAGGCAGATCTCGGGCAGTATACGGAGCAGAGCTAACAGCTTGATGGCTCTTGAGACAAAAATGAAATGCCACACAAGTGCCAGTTTCATTTGGGTCGTTTTTGGCCTGGTTTTCAGACACCATGAGGGCTCCTCGCCAGTGGGCAGTCTGAGGTCAAAAATATACTTTTGATTTTCGATTCATCATATATTTAAAACCCAGAAATTCCTGATATTATTCTGCTGGATGCGGATGTTGACACTGAACCGGATTTTTTATAAAAATAATTTCTCATGCAAGACTTACAATAAAATACTTACTTTTATATAATGTACTTTTTTGCGACCCAGTGAAAGTACTCCCAGTATAAACTGTACTGTACTGTATATTAAACTATATCTATTTAATACAGCAAAACTATTTATTTTAACAGTGTGCATTTTTAATCTTGTTAAATATACTACTGCTGTGAAAAAAAAAAGCCATTACCTTTTTTGTTAATCAGTCTATTAAAATACTTTCACACATTCCTGAATTAAACGACAGTAGGACTTGTTACAGCCATGTACAGTAAAGGTCTATGCATTCCTTAAATGTTTTTATTATTTATGATGTCAGTAATACATCTCGTAACTCTCCGGCCAAAATCCGGCAGCGTGTCGAACCCAGAACCTGCTGTAATTAGTCATTTCTAGACTTGATCCCTTTCACACTTTCATACCCAGCTTGGGGTGACACGAACACGTAGACGCCAACTCTGCAATTAGCGTCAGCTTTTGATAATAGCTCTGCCTCAGGCACTGTAAAGCCCACAGTGGTAACGATGCAGAGAACAACAGGTGAACTTAATGAACTGCAATTTTTAGAAGATTGACTTTGCAGAACAGCCTTGGTGACATTTGCTCTGGTATGCATGCACACACACTCAGAAACACACACACACTTTTCTGCTTTGTACACAGAATTATTCACCTGTTCATGGCAAATACGTCGGCTTTTATAAATATCGTCTTTCCGTTCTTAACTGTTAATTTACTTACACTGGCTGCGTTACAATATAGTAGTGTTTGATAAAAGCTGGTACGTTTATTTTATCAGTTGAAGTTGGTGTCTGTGGAATTTGTGATATGACTCGTCCATTAGATATTAAAATGTCAAGTTAGTAGGAATAAGATTTATACATTTTTATAAATATTTTCATTGGAAAAAAACAAGCTAAAAAATTATACTTTTTTTGTACTCACACTTAAGTATTTGCCCCTTTCTGATTTTTACATTTTTTGCATATTTGTCAAAATTAAATGATTAAGATCCTCCAACAAATTTTAACATTACATAAAGATAACCCAAGTACAGTAAATACAAAATACAGGTTTTAAATGATGAATACATTTAAAAAACCATATTTTATAACCCTCCAATGGGGCTGAATTAAAAAATTTTGCAAAGAAAAATGGACCAAAATTTCTTCACAGCGATGTGAAAGCTATCATCAATTGATGCAAACGCTAGATTGTAGCTGTTGCTGCCAAGGGTGGCACAACCAGAGGGCAATTACTTTTGCACATAGTAATTAGGTAGGTAGGTTTCTGCTTTTTTCTCCTTAATAAATGCAATCATTTAAAAACTTGGGTTATCTGTGTGTAATATTAATTTGTCTAATGATTTGAATAAAAAAAACTCGGGACACAGAAACACAAAGGCTAGGCTAGGGGACACTCAAAGGCTAAACACACAGGGAAACTAGGGAGGCAGGAGACACAGAAATTAGAGACACAGGGAGACTAGAGACACGGAAAGGCTAGAAACACAAAGGGGCTATGGCTAGAAGCATGACAGTTAGCTCAACATGGGTTTTAGCTAACCAAGCTCCTAGCCAAACACACACCTAGCTACTTACCTAACTAGCTAAACACACAAGGAAACAGGATGACACAAACCATACTTACAGACACATTAAACACACCACACTTGACAAGACTGAGTCAGCTCCACAAACTTAAACACACACAGAACATCAACAGTAAACCTTACCGACACGAGAGCCAAACAAAACTTAAAACAAAATACAAACTGAACAAAAACAAAATGCCCACATAAATGACAGTAGTACAGCTAACAATGCTCGACCCAGTTTCCCAGACTAAACAGCTATTTATAGATGACCTAATGGGCTACCTCGGCTCAGGTGTGCACTCGCATCACCTGACCGAGGTGCCTTCTGGGAAACTGAGTCGACAAACAAAAAACTACAAAAACAAACAGTGACCTCTAGTGGTGGTCCCTTACACAGACGAGAAACCCATCACTGAGCCTTTCATTTTGGAGAATGCCACCCATGTCCCTTTAGGGGCTTTGTGGGTATCATGGTAGCCTGTGGAGTGGTATATAGTACCGTGGTATTTTTGACCTGTGAGGTACAATTGTACATGTACTACAATATGATTACAAAACAGGGTTTTCTCAACACACCTGATTTAACTAATAAACAGCCTTTTCTAAGTAGAAGTGTGTGATAGAGCAGGGAAGAGTCTCAGGAAACTACTGATGTAACGAGTCATGGGTGAGACTGAGCGCTTATAGCCAATCATTATGCAGAGGGCGGGATTTGCCGGAATAGACAGGAAATGTAACCTAACCTCAAAGTTGGAGAAAAAAGAAACTTTAAACACTCTTATCCAAAGTGATTTACATAAGTTCTTTAAAGTTTCCAACCTCAGATTAGTTCACTGGGTGGCAGAGTGGCTTAGTGGTTAGCACTGTCACCTTGCACCTTCAGGGTCCGGGTTTGATTCCCGCCTCAGGGTCTGTGTGCGTGGAGTTTGCATGTTCTCCACGTTCCTGGTGGGTTTCCTCCAGATACTCTGGGTTCCTCCAACAGATCAAAGACATGCAGATTAGGCGAATTGGCGTTCCCACACACTGTAGTGTGTGTGTGTGTGTGTGTGTGTGTGTGTGTGTGTGCGCCCTGTGATGGATTGGCACACTGTCCAGGGTGTACCACATCTTGTGCCCAAGTCGACTGGGATAGGCTCCAGGATAAGTTGTCTAGAAGATAAATGAATGAACTAGTTCACCAGGTTTCTGACTAGAAGTAGCATCAGTCAAAACACTATTGAGAAGGTTGTTTTGGGTAGAGTTGGTGGTGGTTTAAATTCTTGTTTAAGATGCAACTTTCTCAGCTGTACACATATCTAGAAGAAGTCTATTTTACCACCTACAGTACAGTAGATGGCAGAACATAAAACACTCTCAATCTCAATCATGTCTACCTCAATCCCTGAGAGATGTTTTTTGGCTTTTGTAGGGAAACGTCTGAATCTGATGCAGCAGCTACAGGAAGCCAGATGAGGGAGTGGAGGAGTGGGGTGTTGTGGGAGATCTTAGGAAAGCTCATCAGTCTCTAATCAGAATGATCTCAATCGGATGGATCAGCGTCAAATCAGACCAAATATCGAACCAGGATAAAGCACTTAGTGAAGACGAGTTAATGATTTTGTCCTGTTAGTGTGTGGATCAGAACACTGTCACATGATTTGAGTATTGACTTGCTTATTTGCCCTAATCATGTTAAAATTACCTCACCCACCCAAGCAGAGAGAAGCCAGCATTTCTCATAAATAAATATGGAAGGAATCTGTATAAATAAAGATGAAGTAAATATAGTGTCTTACTCAAGAAGTTACCACGGAAACGGGACATTTTGTACCAAATGTGTAATTATTTATTTTCTTTTTTCTAAAGGTCAAAAATGACATACTGGTGCCTTGCTGGAGCTGACAAGACAAGACGATCTCTTTTCTTAAACTTGCCGTCTTCTTTGTTGGTTTGTTCATTGTTTTAATCTGAGTCTCCCGTCCTAGCTTTATAAAGATGTGCCAAGACAAGCTCACGAAAATTATACACTCAGAAGACATTTACATTCCTGTTAGAGAAGCTTTGCTGTAAACTTTTCCTTTTTTTTTTTTTTCTCCATTCCTTGTGAATAACCACTTTTGAGTTCACGGTACTTGGTTGGAAGTTTTTAAACTGTGTATGTACAAGTCTGGACACACACACACACACACACACACACACACACAGCTGATAGAGAAAAGTTGTGTGTTAGTTTGTGAAAGATTTGATTATGTTATTTACATTTGCCGTCTCTGAGGAAGGCACTGCACTGCACCGATGATTCAACATTTTTGAGGAAATGATCAGCTATATTTTAGAAAATTAAATGTCAAGTCCATGCTTTAAATTTGATTTGTAAACAGTGTAAGCTTTGGAAGGTCATCTATATAGAAAAGTTTTTGTGTTTTGTGTGGGCGCGTCTTAAACCGACTTCTAGACAGAATTTAATGAAACTTTTGCAGGAATTAGAAGTTTAACCTGCACTATAAGTGAAATCAAAAATGTTAAGTAAAAGCGATGTTATGAGCGGTTATGTGCCGGATTTAATAATCTTGTCTAAAATTAGTCAAACATCTTGTCTTGCCCAGAACTAGATATAGTTTCTACCTTCCACTTCAATTCTATTTTATTGTATTTAACTATATTTTATTAATAAAATATAGAGCTATTTAATATTATTTTTTTCATTATTATTTTAAATAGTAAATATTATTTATTTAATAAAATAAATAAAGCTATTTTATTATTTTTTTATGTTCTTATGTAAATTTTTATAATTTTATTATTTATACATAATGTAAATTTAAAATTATTTTTATAGCTAAAGTTTTTTATTTTAGTTCTATATTTTTTTTATATTTCTAATTTGTAAAAATTATCTTATTTCATACTTTATACTCTTATGGAAAACTCTACTTTTTCTTATTTTTAAAATTTTTAGGTCATCAGCAGTCGTATGAGCATTTCACTTCATACCATACTGTGTATGACTGTGTATGTGACAAATAAAATTGTAATTAAATTTGACAAGCTACTAATGCGCTACTTGCTCGATGTAAACAAACACCTGCACCGATAGATATTAATTTGAAAAGCTAAACTGATGATTTTTACTGGGATTAGTTCATATTTTCACTTTGGCTGAAATAACAGAGCTGAAGTGGTATAAGTAAATTTTAACGCGCTGGAGTCGTTTTAAGACAAAACTTCAGACGATCTTTATCCAAATCTACTTTTTTTTTTTTTTTTTACGATTTCCCACCTGTAATTCACTCTCCGATTACCGAAAAGGGAGTGTATTTGTCTGATGACGAAAGAATTACAACAAGGCGTAAGATACTCAACCTTACAAAATTTAACAGTATTTGTATTAATAAGTTAGACAGAGAGTTCTGCCGTACAGAAAGACAGACAGACATATACAGTACATGGGCTTCAACCTGAAATAATATCACTAATTACATTAAAGCTTATCAGATTATTTTTAGCTTTAACCTTTTAACTATTTCTACAAACTCAACGACGCGCTAGTATTCTATAAACACTCTAAAGTGATTTCCACAGTGCAAGTGGCAATAAAAGTGTGATCATAGTGATTTACACTAGTCTGCTTAGGACTACAGAATGACTTTCACTTGTTCTGCCTAACTATAATAAAAACCCATTAAATGATCACCGAGAAATAATGGTACATTTTTACCGAAAGCTAGCATAATGGATTGGCCTATTATTCTCCTGCCATTTCTCAGGGAGAGGCATCCATGTGAAAAGGGAAATACATGTGAAAAAAAACCCTGAAAGAGAAGATTTAGAACGGACAGGATTACAGTGGACACATCGAGTCGCTAATCATCACAGATTAGCATCAGCTGCTCACTGCGGGAGCGAAAGGATACCGCTATGCCAAAAAAAAGCCCACCTAACACACACAACCAGAGAATTTATCCTGACCTGCTTTATCAGTTTTTGTACACATCCTATGCAGTGGGGGCTAAAAAATATAAAGGTCTGACTTTCTGACAAAATACCTGACTAAAAATTTTAATCCACATTCGGTTCAATAACTCTATGGATTAAACCTTAGAACTAACTTTAACACTTACGTTTGCCAATTTAGAGGAGCTTATAATAAATTTGGTAAATGTTCTGGTTAATATTATGTGGTCTTGTGCTGTTCTGCTGCTCAACGGATTTACTGTACTGGTAAAATATCCCATAAGAAATTGTGTTTACTATAATACACACCATAATATACCATAGTATTGGTGGTATTTTAGACATTACCATAAGCGCTATACTACTTTATAGAGTACCAGGGTAGGTACTATTGCACTCTAGTGAGTACTGTAGTAATACCACCATACTTTGGTGAAAACCATGGTAGGTAATGTGGAACTTTAGTGAGTATAGTGGTACTGTAGTACTATGGTGTATACCACCATATTTAATGTGGCACTTTAGTAAGGTCTTGTAGTAGTACTAGGGTGTGTATGACATTTTAAATGCATGTCATTTGATTACAGTTACCAATGTCAATAACATTACATTACTGGCGTTATAAAATGTCATAGTGTTTAAAAATTAATTAAAATGCGTTTAAAAATCATGTTTTGAACAACAACAAGTGAGGTGCACGTCTATTAGAGGCAAACGCCGTCACAGATGTTTTCAAAGTAAGTTGAAAGTTAAGTAATTAGTAATATGATTACTTTTTACATGTAATAATCAGTAATGTAATCAAATTACAATTTTAAAGTAGCAATTAGTAATTTGTAGTAGATTA
>JAOTRS010120413.1:0-15763 GCA_028565755.1 Dinotopterus cunningtoni
AATGTAGAAAATAAATCACTAAACAAAAACAAAGAAATTTGCAAGTGACCCCAAACTTTTGAATGGTAGTGTAAATGCCAGACATTTACATAAATGCCAGGCAAGTGATTACCAATACAAAGCACATTGTAATTAGCATTTATCTATAATCTGATATTACAAGCAATGGGCAATACCCATGAATTCACTCTGGAAAAGAGCCAGTCAATAGTGTGTGCATACACACAGTCTCATGAAACTTTTCATGGACATGGGGAGAACATGCACAACTATACACAACTTTTAACCTTAACTGGGATCCAACCAGGTACCTGGAACTGGGATGCAACAATGATTGCTACTTGCTAAACCACCATCCTACCACTGACAACTGTAGCGGAAAATTATTTATTACAATATTTCTTATGATAGTGATGCAATAATCATATTGAGTGGTTCAATAGGTAGCCAAATTAAGTTGGCTACTGACAGTTATAGTAGCTTGTGTAAATGTGATCATGCTAACTAATTCTAATAAATATTCCCCATCTAGAAGGAAATAATTTGCTATTATATTCGACAAAATGTATTTTGAGTAATTTAAATATAAGTGACAATAGTTTTTAATACTGTTTATTGTGTTTGACAGTGCTAATTCAGAGTTGTCTAATTGGTCATCTCTCTTTCTCTCTCTCTCTCTCTGTCTCTGACTGTAGAAATAATAACAAATAAACGTTTTTGGCATTTGGGCTCTGTACATCATCACATTGAATTCAAAATAAAACACTCAATATGTGAGCGAAGTCAAGACTTTGAGCTTTAATTCAAGGGGTTTGACAAAAGTGTGGCATTAACCAGGAATTACAGCCATTTCCATACACACACCCATTCTTGGGGGCTCAGAAATAATGGAACACACTAGCATATTTACAAACAAGAACAATGGCCAATGACTGCCTGATGTCTGGAACCCATAGACATAACCAAATGCTAAATTTCCTTCCTTGAGATGCTTTGCCAGGCATTTACTTTTTTTTACTGCTTGTTAATGGGTCTTTCTGCCTTCAGTCTTGTCTTCAGTACACTAGGTGAAAAGTCTGCTCTATTAGGTTGAGAGCAGGAGACTCACTTGGCTAGTGAAGAATATTCAATATATTTGCATTGAGAAACTCTTGGATAGCTTTGATTGTATGTTTTGGCTTATTACAATTTACAATTTATTCTGTTACTTTTATCATCAGTCAGGTCATCAATAAACATCAGAGACCCGGTTCCATTGGCAGCAGATACATGCTTATGCCAAAGTATAGAGTATTTGTACCTTGTTTGACAGGTGATGTAGTATGCTCATCATGAGCTGTTTCTCTCTTTCTCAATACTTTTCATTTCATCAGTCAAAGAATCTGGCAAAGGTTTCTGGCAATGTTTAATCTGGCTTTATGTTTTTCAGAATTACAACTGGTTTGCACCTTGAGGTGAAGCATCTGTATTTACTTCATAAAGTTTTTTCCATGGCTATAGTAATTCCTAAATGGTTAATGCTATGCTTTTGGCAAACCGCTTGAATGAAAACACTTGAATTAAATTTTTCACTTGGCTCACATCTTGATTGTTTCATTTCAAATTCAGTGTGGTGGCGGTGTACAGAGGCCAAAGGCCCAAAAAACTTCCTTCTAAATTCCTTTTTACAACATTTGTGGGCCTGTCTGTACTGTATATGCAGTTGAAGTCAGAAGTTTACATACTCTCAGTTGATTGGGCCTTAAAACAGCTTGGAAAATTTAGAAAATTATGTAATTTAAACTGGAGGTGCACCTGTGGGTGTATTTTAAACCCTATTTTCAAACTCCAAAGTTCCTCTTTGTTTGACATCATGGGGAAATCAAAAGAAATAAAACAAGACCTCAGAAAAAAAAGTGGATCTTCACAAGTCTGGTTCATCTTCGGTAACAATTTCCAAGCGCCTTAAGGTACCACATTCATCTGTACAAACAATACTACACAGGTATAAACATCCTGAGATCACACAGCCAACATCAAACACCACTCAGGAAGAAGACATTGCTATAAATTAATTCCAGAGCAAAATCAAAGGGCCTTCTGAATGCACTGGAGGAAACAGGTACAAAAGTATTTATAGCCACAGTAAAACGAGACTGTAATCGACATAACCTGAAAGCCAGCTCAGCAAGGAAGAAGCCACTGGTTTGGAAAAAAGGGGAGACTTATGGGCTTCTTGATGATAGATGACATCATGAAGAAGGAAGATTATTTGGATGTTTTAAAGCAACACCTCAGGACGTCGTTAGTCACAAATAAGGGCTTCCAAATGCACAATGACACCAAACATACTTTCAGAGTTGTGGCAAAATGACTTAAAGACAATAATATTGAGGTACTGGAGTGGCCCTGACCTCAATCCAAGTTTTCAATTGGACTAAGGTACCAGTACCTTAAAGAAACAAAGAAACAAACAAAACAGGGCCCTTCGTAGTTCATGTGTATCATGTGCATTTATGGAAAAACACACACACACACACACACATGGTCTGTCCTTCGTCCATCATTTTACACCTGGAAGCCTAATTTGCTCCCATAAATTTGCTCCCATTAAATCCCATAAATATTTACCTATAATACCTATAATAAAAAATACTGAATACTAGTAATATTTACTGGCCAATGATTCTGAACTCTTGGCAAGGGGTAATACTTCTTGCACAAAGGAGCTACTTGAAATGCCTTCTAAATATTTAGCCAAAGCCAATACAGATAAGCCAGGCATTAAGCAAATCTGTTCTATGTATATTTAGAAGTTGCCAGGTAACTTAATATAATAAGGTAGAGCAAATAAGCATTAAAAAATAGTCAGTACGACAGTATATCCTGCAAGTTCACAATCACCCTTGTAAGAATATGATTTTTTATTGGAAATTACTCACTCTCTCTCACTCATCTTCTATACCGCTTTATCCTGTATTCAGGGTCATGGGGACCTGGAGCCTATCCCAGGAGACATGGGGCATGAGGCAGGGTACACCCTGGACAGGGTGCCAATCTATCGCAGGGCACACACAAATACACACACTTACACTCTCATTCACACACTACGGGCAATTTGGGAACGCCAATTAGCCTAACCTACTGTACATATCTTTGGACTGTGGAAGGAAACCGGAGTACCCAGAAGAAAACCCACCAAGCACGGGGAGAACATGCAAACTCCATGCACACAGAGACTGGCCAGGAATCAAACCTGGACCCTGGAGGTGCAAGGCTTGTTGGAAATGATTCAGTGCAATATTTTTTTGCCTTATTACAAAAAACATAAGGTTGTGGAAAATGTGGCAGAGATGGTTGTTTGCTAACTACACAGCTTTACAGAAAACAAACTTAACAGAACTTGCTGTGCTGTGTTGATGTTCTTGATAAAGTCATGCATGCAGACCGATGGGCACAAGTGCAGTTTTGTGATTTTCCTTAGAAACCGTTCAAGCAGTGGGTTAGGGGACTGGCAAACTGAACTGAACGAGACCAGGCTTAGTGAGAGAATGCTAAACAGGCAGAGGTGAAAACAAAGAAGAAAATGAATAAACAGATGTATAGCAATACATTTTTAGGCATTTGGCACTCTTATCCAGAGCGACTTACAAAAGTGCTTTGAAGTTTCCATTATTGGAGAAATACTTACACTGGGATACTAGGTTACTAACTAAGTGCCATCAAGTCAAACACTGTTGGGAAGGGAAATTTTTTAGGGCGGTGGGTGGGTTGATCTTACTGAAGAAACACATAATGACTCTTTCAAGTCGTTGTTTAAAGATTGCATAATAGTAGCCTCCATCACAGATGTTATGATTCAGGAAGTATTTGACTACAGTACAACCATATGAGTTCAGTCGGTAGACTGGGATGTAGCTACAGTAGAAATGGGGTTAAGTATTCAATTCTATGACTAATGATTATACAATAGTGTTGTCTTCTGAGGATCATGGGAATGTGTGTCTAAAACTTGAGTTGCAGACACTCCAGGGATAGCATAAGTGAAATGTCATTGGCATGACCCAGGATCAACAACAACTTTTGTAGGATACCAATAAAGTTCCTAATAAATCCTCAGAAAGCTTTAGTATTGCGAGAAGCCATCCATTTGTGAATACCTTCCATAAGCCTAGATGTAGATGGCATTTGGTTCAAGTTCAAGCAATGAAATATCCGTGCCAAATTAAAGTTGAAACAAACCTCTCTTAGCTATTATTTAGAAATGACACTCAATACCACTTATCTTGTTCAGGGTGATAGGAGGCCTGAAGTCTATCTCAAGGGACATAGGGTACGAGGCAGGGTACGCCCTAGATAAGGTGCCAATCCATTGCACTCACTCACTCGCTATGGGCAATTTGGAAACACCAGTTAGCCTAATCTCCATGTTTAGGATTGTAGGAGGAAACCAGAGCACCTGAGGGGAAACCCATTAATCACAATCACACGCAGCCCAGCGACAGGACTCGAACCCTCAATCCTGAAAGTGCGAGGTGACGGATCTAACCACTACGCCAGCATGCCACTCTAATTTAAAAAAAACCTTGTATGAAAATAAATTAAAAGAACTAACAGACTTTTAAGAGAACATGCAGTGTTTTTGACAAATTAAGACAAAGACAATTTTTTTTCTTTAGCTCGGCTGTACTGTATGTATACTCAACTGTAGTTTCTCTATAAAAGCTTTCCAGACCTGGGATTTGACCCACTGTTCTTTGTCTGACATGATCTGGGATTTAAAGACATGTTGAAACTAAAGTTTCAAAACATGAAGGTAATGGAGGAAGTGTAATGAGCCTAATGGACTTCTAGAAGCTGTTTTTGACCACTAGGATAGAATGTTTTGCTTAGCGAGGATGACAAATCTCTGATGAGATGTATTTCATGTTGAGACAATGGATATGCGTGGAAAAGGAGATGGTTGGAATTTGTCAGACGGGAGTGTATGTGGGATCTGCTTGGGGGGGTTTACCAAAGTTAATTTGATCTGTCTTGTACAATTTATGTGATGTTATGTGAGGTGTTGCAGTGGACCTGAAATTGAGGATGGATTTCCACTATTCTGCATGAACATATAAAGGATATTAATGAGTGTGCTACAGTAGATTAGGGAATATTCTTTTCATGCAAGTGATAATGATTTTTCCGAGAATTCCCCTAAGGAGATATTTAGTTGATGATCCTTTGCCAGCTTGATGCTTGCTTCAGAGATCATGTTTGGTGAACATGGTGTCTACTTTTGATAGACATCTATATTTCATAATCTGGTACATGTTAAGGATTAAAAAAACATTAAAGGCTAGAAATGTTCATCCTTCTTTTATATG
This sequence comes from Dinotopterus cunningtoni, assembly GCA_028565755.1. Taxonomy (NCBI): domain Eukaryota; kingdom Metazoa; phylum Chordata; class Actinopteri; order Siluriformes; family Clariidae; genus Dinotopterus; species Dinotopterus cunningtoni. The sequence goes on from JAOTRS010120413.1 coordinate 5,349, forward strand.
AAGAAAAATGCTCCATACAGTATGTGGTTCAGGGAGGCTTCATGTATCTTTACTTCAGTGCTTTAAGGCACTCAACCATAACTTTGTTTTTGTTGTCAATGGATAGATGCGAGACAAAGGTGGAATAGTTTGAGAGCATGTGGATGACAAAACCATAGGATCAGTATAGGGGTATAGTGCTTTTCTAAACATTAAGCACATTTCTAATTCAGGACTGCACTGACATGAAGGTAATTCTTATTTTTGTGGAAAGAGCGAGACTCTCTTTATAGCAGGGATGATGAGCTGATTCTAAAGCTGGTGCCAGGGTTTGCAACGCTGGTGGTTATTAAGACAGGCTGTGCATAGTAAAGAGACCTTCTCAATTTGTGACACCACCCCCAACCCCCCCACTGTTTTTCATCCAAAGCTTAAAAATGAATTTAGAGTTTGCACAATAATCTTGATTTGATGCTGACATATTTAATGTTCCTGGTCAGTGATTGTGAAAGGTGCATTGAGAAGTGTCTGAATAATGGACCATGTTTTGACTTCTGGTTTAATTTCCAGCTCTGGAGGACCAACTTGCATTGGATCTTGAGCTTGAGGAACCTAATGAGTAATGTTGGTTGAAATAAAACTAAAAGTCTGAATTCTCATTTCACTGTCTCTGTAAGCCATCTCCATGGAAATATCACCTCTCGGACACATGGAGAAGGAAAGCAGGTTCATTACATGTGTTTCCAATGTGCAAAATTCAAATGCTTATTTAGCACTACTTAAGGGTCATGAGATGTTTTCCTGCTTCTTTGCTCCACGAATCATAATTACTACAGATGTTTTCTGCAATAATACTTAACAAACTCAGTCACTCACTCACTCACTCATCTTCTATACCGCTTTATCCTGTATTCAGGGTCGCGGGGACCTACTTAACAAACATGTAATGAAATGATATCCATCTCTGAATAGCTCAATAGGTTTACCTGAAAAAAATAATAGGAGCATTAAGGAAAGAGAAAGAGAAAGAAAAGAAGGTGGATTTGAGGCCATTTGAAGGGTCTGAAGGACGGCATGTGGCACTAATCTACTGGTAAAACTCAAAGTAACACCAACCTTGCCTTAATCCTTTCCCTGTCAGCATTTTATCCACCCCCAACCCCAGCTCAAAAGTACATTGGTTTGTGAATTTCTAATCCCTCCCCCTCCCTGACCAAGGTAATTAGAATCCACCAGCAGGTTTGGAGCTCACAGTGTACACCTTGTTTTAGACCAATTACCCTGACTTTCCAGATGTGGCAGGCAAGGCTCCTTGCTGTTTCTGTTCCTCTTTATCAACCCATCTTTTGAACTACAGCGTGTGAGAGAGAGAGACAGAGAGAGAGAGAGAGAGAGAGAGAGAGATGGCTATTAAGACGAAGGCTTGGTTCATTCAAACATCTGGTTAGCATTACCCTGAAAGCTTCTAATGTTGCTTTAAGCAGTGGTACGTCCTGACCAATTTTATAGGGGGCCTAAGAGTACCACAGAATTAGTGGTAATGGAGGCCACTACTGATAACTTGATTTTCCATTAGCAATATGAAAGGATTGCTACCATGCCTGATCTACAGTGTTGTCACTGTTGCATTACGTCATTCTGTTTTTAATCATTAGCGTACAGTAAATATAATAAACAATTTAAACTGGAAAATTTAAACGTATTTTTAACAATATAAATAATTCTTCTTCAGTGCTATATTTCATTATATTTACTTTAAATGAGCAGAACTAATGGTTTAGTTTTCTGTGGGCCACTAGTTTCAGGAACATGTATAAATAGAATTTAGCTAGTCTGAAATAAACATAAATGTGTAGGCTTGGGAAAGTGTATTTTTTTCTATCCCAATTTTGTGCCTAGGTTGAAGCCAATTCAAGATAATTGATACAAAGCATGTTATACACTGTGCAAAAAGTTTTTTAAACTCAGCACAGTGGAAAAAAAAAACATTCCTAAGAAACTATGGTATGTATTATAATTTACCATTGGATTATTGTGGTATTTCAGATATATATCTGACATTAGCATGGCAGGCACCATAGGCCCTTATAGAGTACCAGAGTAGGTACCTTAGCACTTACCTTAGGTGAATACCATGGTAATTTTGGGGTACCAAAATTGTCTACCAAAATTCAGCAATGGAGTGTTTGTTCTACGGCAATTTCGATGGTGTATTATAGTACATACCATAGTAGAATTTCTTATGGGTAACACCTTCATTTTTACTTTACCATTTTGAAAGTAAGGAGTGAGCCATCACTCACCTAGCATCCATAATCTTTATCGCTTATCCTATATACGATAAAATCATGGGGAGCATGGAAGATACACCCTGGATGGGATGTCAATCAGAGCAAAAGCACACACATCTAGTCATACGCTACAGGCAATTTGGGATTGCCAGGCAGACTACAATGTATGTCTTTGGACTCTGGGAGAACCTGCAGGAAGCCCACCAAGCACGAGAACATACAAACACACACATAGCGGCAAGGTTCAAACCTCTAACCCTGGAGGTGTGAGGTGACCGTGCTAACCACTAAGCCACAGTGCCACCTAATACTACCCACTACTTTTTATGTATTTTAAGTTGTAAATGAGACCTTTTTTTCCCCCTGACCCACCAAAACAAGGCTGCATTTATTCCTCTATGGTGTTCTGACCCAATGATATTATAAGCAAAAACATATAGAAGCTGGAGAACAAGAAGTATACTTTATTCCAGGAAATCAGCTTGAAAGAGGTTGCTGATGGATGAGGATCAGCTGAGGGAAAATCTGGCATTTTGACAGCACAGCTTTACACAAAATCAACATACTGCCGATATAATATGGGGGAAAGGGCAAAAATAAAATAGAAGAAGAGATGACATGAGAAAACATGGCATAACTGTGGGGAAAATGTAGAAAAAGTTTACAGACATTATTATTTTATCATTATTATTATTATTACTATTATTATTCTTATTATTATTATTACTGCAAAAAATTATCATTTATTTAGCATGATATTGGTTTATCAGAATCATGTTCCTGCAGTGTGAAAGTATGTAAACATAATATTGATGTCATTGCATGCATGTATTGTGAAAGTGGTCTTAATATGTCTTCTGAATGGCACTAAAACAGTGTTAAACTTATAAAAACTTATCATATACCTTAAAAGGGACTTGTTACATTTGGTTTGTGTTGCTGCTGATCCTGTTCACCAGGCCACTGTCATTGAGGCATCTGTTGGGTCTGTGCCCAGTGGCAAACAACTTTTAAAGCCAGAGCTCAGCTTAAAGCTTTTAAAGCTCAGACTGCAGCCTACAACAAGAGACTTGCTTCTGGAAACATGGGAATGTAAAAGGCTGCATTAAACAACATTCACAGAATGGTAAAGGAGGCAAAGCAGTGCTACAGGAGAAAACTTGTGTTACAGTTCCAACAGAGTGGCTCTAGGAGGTTGTGGCAGGGACTTTGGTTGATAATGGTCTATTAAACACCAACACCCAAAAAGATGAACGTTAGCACCGGGAACACGTTTATCATCTCTGAGCATGACGTGAGGACAGATTGGATCCTTAGAACCTGCCCCGACCAGCTAGCACCTGTAGTCTAGCTGGTTGATGCTAATCAACCTTTCTTTGTCACTATTGGTAATCCCCATGTGCTTTAAACAGTCCACTCTATTTCTACTTCTTATTATTACTATTGGAGCCCCCAGAGTCCTGAGCCTGCTTCACTCACTGTACAGGTATGACTTTGTGGCCACTACCAAGTCCACCACCATCATCAAGTTTGCTGATGACACCGTTTTGGTTGGCCTGATCTCTGACAACAATGAGAACGCCTATCTGGAAGAGATTAACAACTTGGAGGATTAGTGCTGGGGGAAAACCCTCATTCTGAACGTCACCAAGACAAAGGAGTTGATAGTGGATTTTGGCAGGAGAGGAGCTTCCAGACCTTAGTCATTAATAAGACCCCAGTGGAGAAAGTGGACAGCAACCTCAGTTGTAGCTACGCCTGTTACCTTGGTGTTTACATGAGGCAGGACCTGTCATGGTCCTATCACATCATCACCATGGTGGAGAAGGCCCAGCATTGACTCTACCACCTTAGATGCTTGAAAGACTTGAAAGACTGCCTTCCAAGGTGCTAAGAAACTTTTACACCTGCACTACTGAGAGCATCCTCATGGGAAAAATGTATTTCAAGACCTTATATGCTCTTAGCTTTTCAATTCTGCAGTGTGAAAGAATTACAGCAAGAAGAAGTGGGTAGAGGGAATAGGTAAGGGGTGAGGGGAAAAAATGTAAAAGATACAAATAAATCAATTCATTTCCTTCTGGAAAGGAAAGCCAGATTGGGACTGAAAAGATTCAATAGTCATATAAAGAAGTGATCCATTTTTTGGGGGCAGTCGTGGCTCAGGCAGTTGATGCTCTGGGTTGCTGATTGGTGGATCAGGGTTGGAGCCATGCCACTGCCAGGTTGCCTCTGTCACAGAAATGAGTGTGTCATAGCAGGAAGGGCATCCATGGTAAAACCTGTGCCCATAACATTATATTAAATTATCCAATGTGGTGCCCTTTAGAAAAGGTAAAAAAGTTTGCTTATTTGCTCTGCTGTGCTGGTCAGGTGGTACAAGCAGCCCAGAAACTGGAAAGTGGGCCTCATGGGGGAAAAAAACTTGAATTTGTCCACGTTGGACTAGTGTAAGTAGAGTGTGTTGCTGTGACAAAGAATGCTTTACCTTGAGCAAGGGACAGAGAGTGGTTGTAATCACAGTTCAGTCATTTGTCATAAGCTTATAATCCATGAGGTGGCTGCCATGGGTAAAACATTTAGAGCAGATTAAAGTTACTACTGTATAATTATGTTAAAAACAATTTTTCATCTGAGAGGCTCTTACAATGAGTTTTCATTAGAAGTATTTTGGGTGCTCGTGCATTACAATGTCTCCATTCATGGACAACATAGACCAAGTTGGTGAACTTACACAAATGAAGTGTAATCCTAACCCTAAACTTGGCATTGAAATACAGCAGCTGTTTGTGTGAACTAGTGCACAATGAGCCATGTGTGTATAGGTTAAAATTAATATACATGTAAATAACAAATACAGTCGTAATTTTTTTTTGTATTGCGGAAGATATTCACATAAAGATATATAGAGTGTTACATGGCTTTCATTTGTAATAAAAATTTAGCTGATTCATCCTAAAAATTATCCTTTCAGGTGGATCCTTGTGTTATTAGTGATAGTCATTAAATTATGCCAACTATAGCACCTTCCATCTGCCTGAAAGCCACACAACCCTCACTATAGAGGTACTGTAAATTCATTATCATATCAAACTCTTAAAAGCAAACCATTTTTTTTTTTTTTTTTTTATCACGAAACTGACAAGGCCGCTAACCCAATTTAAAAATTCTCTTTGGCATCGTAAGCGCCTAACAAACAAGACTGATCCACAAAGGCCCCACCCTGCAGCCCACAGGACAGAAAGGATCTGACACCACAGCGCACCTAAAGAGGTCTTGTGGAGTCAGGGTCTGAGGGGGCAAGTGGTGTCCGGGTGGCACAAGGGGATCCTATTCAATCCTTGGCATAATGTTTTGGTTCAGCATAGTAAAAGGTTATTGGTGCCAGGCAGGCTGGTCTGAGTATTTTAGAAACTGCTGATCTACTGGGATTTTCATGCACAACCATGTCTAGGGTTTACAGAGAATGGTCTGAAAAGTAGAAAATGTCCAGTGAGCAGCAGTTCTCTGGGCGAAAATGCCTTGTTGACAGAGGAGAATTGTCAGACTGGTTTGAGCTGATAAAAAGGTAATGTAACTCAAATAACATCTTGTTACAACTCAGGTATGACAAATAGTATCTCGAAAAACACAACCTGTTAAACTGCAAAGCAGATGGGCTACAGCAGCAGAAGACCAAATCAGAAGACCAGAAGGCCACTCCTGTCAGCTAAGAACAGGAAATTGAGGCTCCAATTCATGATGGCTAACCAAAGTTGGACAATAGATGATAAAGAAAACGTTGCCTGGTCTGATGACTCTCAATTTTTGTTGCAACATTTAGATGGTAGGATCAAAATTTGGCATAAACAACATGAAAGCATTGATCAATCCTACCTTCAGGAACAGTTCAGGTTTGTTCAGTCAAATGCCACTGAGGCTACCTGAGTATCATTGATGATCATGTCTATCCCTTTATGTCCATCATCTTAAACTGGTTACTTGAACAAGATAATGAGTTCACTGTACACAAATAGCCATCACAGTCACCAGATCTCACTTCAGTAGAGCACCTTCCCATAGATTCACATCATGGATGTGCAGCTGACAAATCTGCAGCAATTGCATGATGCTATCATGTCAGTATTGTCAGTAAAATATCAAAGAAATGTTCCCACCACCATGTTGAAACTATGCCATGAAGAAGTAGAGTAATGTAGTTCTAAAGGCAAAAGCTGGTCCAACCAGTACTAGCAAGATGTAACTAATGAAGTGTCCAGGGAATGTATATGCAGAGGTGAAGTGAATAACAATAATAGGCAGCAAGTAAACATTTGGGCCCTGAAGTTAATGTGTTGGAAGCAGCAAAAATTGCCAAATGTAAGGATTTGAGTAACCTTGACAAGGGACAAACTGTAATGGCTAGATGACTAGATCCTACCAACTCCAAAACTGCAGGTCTTTTTGGATGTTTTTAGGTTGCAGTGGTCAGGACCTATCAAAAGTGATCGAATGAGTGTGAACCAGAGACATGGTCGTGGGCAGCCAACACTTGTTGATGTATGCGGAGAATGAAGGCTCAGGGTCTAATGTAGAAAAAAAATAGGTTTCCATAGAAAGGTGTCATTGTGCATTGCAGTTTGTTGGGTATGGTAGCTGCAGACCTGTCGGGGTGCCCCATATTGACATACAGAAGCATACAGAAGCACATGGAGCAATGGATGAAGAAAGGCCTGATCTGATAAATCATGTTTTTTTCTCATTATTTGGGTAGCCAGGTGCATGTGGTTGCTAACCTTGTTCAGAGATGGCACCAGGAAGCACTATGCACAGGAAGCACTAAAAAGGCTTGTTTGATAAGGCGAGCTGGTGGAAGAGTATGATGCTTTGAGAAATGTTCTGTTGTGAAATCTTGAATTCTGGCATTCATGTGGATATTGCTTTAGCATGCACCACCTACCTAAACATTGTTCTTGACCAAGTACACCCCTTCATAGAAACCATATTCCATGATGGCGGTGACCTCATTCAGCAGGATAATGCACTCTGCCACATTGTAAAAATGGTTTAAGAATGGTTTATGGAACACAAAAAAGAGTTTGAGGTATTGACTTGGCCTCCCAATTCCCCAGATTTCAAGCATCTGTGTGATGGGCAGGAAACATCTATGACTTACTGTATTCATGGAGTTCTACTTGCATGGAGGCCTCTACAGTAGCTGCTGCTGAGGATGACCCTATGATGTTTTCTTGAGGATACCTTTGGTGACTAAGGACAGTGTCACCCAATGACCGTGAAGATGCCTTTGGACTGGAGTGATGCGGGCAGTTTCTCTGTGATGGCTTATGACTGCAGTCGCTCAATAATTTTAGGATTGAAATTGATATGAACTGTTTTGTACCCCAGCATCCATCAGTGAAAGTGGATGATATTAATTAAAACTAATTTCCTGCTATATAATTGAACTTACAAGCATACAGCACACAGACTAAGCAAAGACTTATTTATGGTTGTACTATGTAGTATTACCCAAATGAGATAGGTTCCCTTTTGAGTCCTTTTCACTGTCGCCTCCGGCTTGCTCATCATGGACAAATTTTTTGGACAAATTGAATTAAACTATAAGAAACGAATAATAGCAAAAGTACCAATCTTTCCAGAACATCAAAATGCCCAAAAAAGACACTCTGGAGTTTGTATAATATTTGATAGAATGTTATTTGCATAAACTCAGTTGGGTAAAGATGATGATACAAACACCATTGATCAGTTTAATATATTTATCAGATACAAGAAAATGTAAAGGCTGGAATAGAAAAAGAAGCAACATCATAGTAATTAAGAAGAGAATAGTAACTACATTTTTTTTTTAAGGATGCAATATACATACTGTATATTGTTTATACAATTTTAGACCTTGCTGGCAAGTATATACTAAAAAATTAGGACTCCACATTTATACAACAAGGAAAATCATTTGAGTTTGTGCAGATGTGGACAGGGGGAAGCTTGGTTGTTGCAGGGGTTCTATGTGGGGCAGTCCGACCCCCTCTCTGAAAAGATTTAGTAAATCTCCTCTAAGCTAATGGTTATATCTGCTTCAAAAAGAGAGGCTATAATGAAAACATTTTATCACATGTAAAAAAATTTAAATAAAAATAAACTAAAAATTAAATTAAATTAAAATAAAAAAATTAACAAATAATAATAAGAAGAATCCTGTGCTCACATGCAAAACACCTGCTGACTATCTCAGTTAAAATAATATGCTGAAAGTGGTAGTGCGCCATTTCTGCTCTGAGGTATTTGTGGTTGCAAACCACTTTGCATGCAGTTTAAGGGTGGTACGGATATATTTACGATCCCTAGTTGCATTTAGGGATAATTACAGATGGTGAACAGAATTGTATGCTCCCAGAGAATCCCTTCAGATAAACTATCACTGAATAATGAATAAAAAGTAATGTATTGGCATACTTAAAAAAGGCGTGAAGAAAAATAAAGGATATTTAATGTAGACCAATTACTAATCACATGACCATAAAATACTCATTGATGATTACTTTATTTTCTTTAAGCTTCCTTTATCATTTATTTTGAAGTTTTACTAGTCATAGTGTATATAAGTCCTTATAATGAATAGTTTTATGAGAAACACACACACACAAGAGGTGAAGGGGTGCTGTGTTCATCTGTCCCTGCGCTAATTTAGTGTTTCTGACAGCCTTGACAGAAACACCTAGTCACAGCCACAGCATTGCTCCAAAAATAACAACATAACATAACACCAACCAGACACCAGTGCTGGAACCACTTAACAGTTTATTTGTCTGCAGAGGGAAGTAGTTCAATCAGATCCATCACAACCCAAATTCAGGATGCCCAAACAAACCAAACTTATTCCATGAGTTAGACTGGGATTTAGAAGAGAGAGAGTCCTATTTGTTATAGATTCCAATAATGTGGGAGTAATGCCTTTAACAGAAAAGTTTTTAATATATCGCCTTTTAAGCTCTTCATTAGTTTCTGAATGCATAATACAATACAGTAAAGTATTCAGTGAAGAAAAATTAACCCTTACATCTTCAGGTCATCCATTTCCTATCCGACTCCTTCTTAAGTTTATTGGTTTGAAGATGTGATTACCCTGCGTGAACGAACCTACCTAAATAATTGATTTATCTGCATTTACATTATTTTCTATGGGAAAATGCGCCTCGCAATATGAAATTTCGTCTTAAGAGCTCACCTACAGAACAGATTAAATCCATATGCAGAGGTGCTACTGTAGTAATAGTTTGAACAAAGTCTTTCTACACTATAGCCACAACCAGAGCAACTTCATTTTTATACCCTTCTTTGGTTAATATATCAAGTTGCACAAATTGCTTAACACAAAATTCGAATTCAGTTGCCACATCATTTCTTTGTGTTTTGTTTTGAGCATACAACCAATATATAAATGTAGTTTGTGATAGTTTGGTGGAGCCAGACCCACAATGTTCCACAACAAACCTTGCATCTTGGACAGTGAGTTTGGTCTCATACTGTAGATAGCAGGCATGGAGTGACCTTGAATAAGACCAGAATGACCAATAATAGTCAACAGCACTTATGGTCTGAATGCAATGTATATCATTCATAACAGCAGTAGCATTGCTATATTTGGCCAATCACACATCAACACTTCCTGTCGCAAAGCCGCTGTGTCTGTCCCATCACAGCTGACAATGACTTGTCTGTCTGTTCTCCAACAGATCAACTTCCTTTTTCCTGAGGAGGTTTGCCTCCAAATTAAACCATTTCCTTGTGAATTTGCCAATCCGCACATGCTTGCTGTGAGACAGAACATCTACTGTCTAACTGCAAAAGCTTGTGAGGTAGGCAGCTCTTACTTGTAGAAGGTGTGCACTTAAAGAGCTTATTCTCATTTTAAAACATTGCTTAGAAGTTTGTGTAACCCCCCACCCCACCCCCCTTTTGTAACAATGGCCATTAACACGGGGTTGGTCCTCATTTTGCTCTTATAATAACCTTTACTTTTTAGGTAAGCCTTCCCACTACCGTATCGTATCGGTATCGTTTGGGTTTTTTTCGATACCGGTGCCAAATCGATACTTTTAAAACGGTACCGGTGCCAAAACAGTGCCTGAACCGATACTTTAC